>JALBZD010000616.1:0-20660 GCA_038050675.1 Globisporangium cylindrosporum | reverse complement strand
GGCATAATCTTGCGTCACGGGCTGGTCAGGTGTACGACTTGTTCCAGGCTGTGGAACCGAGATACGAACGCTGCGTCGAACATCTGGAAGGCGGCAACGAGCGCGATCCGAGGCGAGGGTCGCCCCGCGTATCTTCAAAGGGTCTCAGTGGGGCTTCGTCGGTTGCCGCACCCGCGATTGACAGTTGATTGATTGCTAACTGAAGGATGAATGTATTGGGGACATAAACTAGGCTTTGACTGGGTGAAGTGGACGGAACTGTCAGAAGAGTGACCAACTTTGTGAGACATAAACAAATTAGGAGGGGTAGAAGATACACGTGGTACATAGGTAGCTGCTCGCGTGGGCTTAATACTGATGACTCGTGGATGGCGGCGACATGGTGTGCGTCGTAGGCGAGCCGCCCGTCGCGAGCTGCTGCTGCGTGTGGTACGACTTGAGCAGCAGCTTCTTCATGCGCTCCTGCGCCTCGTAGTAGCCCGCCGAGTAGTCTCCGTATCGAGGGCCGTTGCTGCCGTTGCCGCCGTTTGCGTTCATTGGCGCCCCTGCTGGCGCTACTGGCGCGGCAGAAGGAGAGGCTGACGCTGCAGGTAGAGACGCCGCGGTTGGGTACATCGGCGTGGGTGGCGTTTCGTCAAACACTTCGTAGACTCGACCTACAAGCGCGGCGTTTCCGGACTCACCTCGTGAGTTGGATGCGCTTCCCTGGCGATCAAAGATAGCCGATGGGTGAACTGGCACCTGCTGCTGCTGTTGTTGTTGTTGCTGTTGTTGTTGTTGCTGTTGCTGTTGTTGTTGTTGTTGTTGTTGTTGCTGTTGTTGTTGCTGCTGCCGTTGTTGTTGTTGCTGCTGCTGCTGAAGCTTCTGCTGCGCGTACTCGCGCTCCAGCTGCTGCTGCTTGGCGTTGATGTTCCTTTCCATCGTCGTGACTGCGAGCGTCGCGAGGCGCTCCATCGTGAACGCACAGCTGGCGCCGATCGTGTCGCGCTTAGCAACGTCGGCGACGCACACGTAGCCGAGCTTCTTGTTGGTACGCGAGTAGATCGGACAGCCCGCGAAGAAGCGGATCTCGGGCGGCGCGCCACGCTTTGCGAACACTTGTTGCACCTGCTTGTCCACGTTCGCGTCGAGCACGATCGCCGGGGTGGAGCCCATCACTTTCTCGATAAACGTCGTGAGCTCATCATCGAGCGACATGTTGCCGTCCAGCCCGGCTGCAGATCGTACGAACGTGCCCTCGCCGTCAACGATGCACACCGACGCGATCGGGCAGTTGAGCGTCTGGCACGCGAGCTCGCAGAGCAGGTCGAACATGTTGCTGTTGCTGCCGGCCTTCTGTTTCTTTTGTTCCATTGCAGACAACTGGGTCTTGAGGCAGCGGCCGTCGATGAAGTCGTCAAAGTCCTCCGGGTGCGCCGACCGCGAGATTGGGTGGATCGCCGCCGAGCTGTTGCCGTGCGTGCGCATCGAGTCAGCGAGCTCGTCGAACGAGTCGTGGTCCACGTCGTTGTTGTTCGAGCTCGACGAGTACCCGGACGAGCTGTGCGTGCGGGTTTCAAGTCCCCCCGGGTGGAGGATGTGGGTGTGGGCCGCTGCAGCGTGCGAGGGCGTCATGAGCATGCCGTCGAGCGAACCGCCGCTGCTGCTGTCGTCGTGGCTCAGTTCCTGCTTGGATTCGACGTAGGACGCGCGCGAGAACGGCGAGCCGGCGTTGATGTTGCTCAGGCTTCTGGCGCGCACGAGCCGGTCAAACACGTTCGACTTGTCGAGCCGCTTGAGCGGCGTCGAGCGCGCGCGGATGCCGCAGACCTTGCAGAGCCGGAGTTTGGAGTAGCCGATGACCGGCAGGTCGATCGTCTCGACGTTCGAGCAGTCCGAGCAGATCACCTCGCCGCACTTGCGGCAGTGGTGCTTCCTCCGCAGCGCATGGAAGTTGCGCATGCAAAGATGGCAGCTCGTGCGCTCCTTGTCCTTGACCCAGGTCGACCGATGAATGTAGATTTGGTTGCTCAGGCGCAGGTCCTCGACGATGCTCTGCAGCCGATTAAGGCTTGAGAGCAGGATCGAGCTCACGGCCTGTGAGTGCTTGGACGGGAAGCTCCCGCAGATGATCACCTCGGTCTCTTCCTCCGAGAGCTTGCGCCAGAACATGCCGAGCTTCGTGAGCTTGGAGCGGCTCACGTTGTGCGTATCCTTGAGCTCCATGCAGCCGACAGCGTCGCCGTCCGTGGACGTGAAGCACCACAAGTGCACCTGCTCCTTCTTGTCCGTGTTGGGGATGTACGCGAGCGACAGGTAGTCGACGAGGCACAGGTCGCGCTTACCCGTGAGTCCCGTGTCGAAGACCCCCCACTTGGCGGTCACGAGCTCGTCGGCTTGCTCGCAGTGCATCGCATTGCTGTCGTCGTCATCATTCTGGTTCTGGTTGTTGTTGCTGTTGCTCCGCTCGACGTTGAACACCAGGTTCGCGTCCAGCGAGCCCGTATCGGAGTTTCGGCACTCGCCGAGGAACGAGGACGACACGGTTGTTGCTGCCGCGCCCGACGAGTTGAACTCCTCCTCTGAGGAGGCCACACCCCCTTTCTGCCAGTAGCTCTGGCGTCCAGACGCAAACGGCTCAGCGTCGTCGTCGTCTTGGTGGCTGAGGTGCTGGTACGCTCCCTTGAGCGCGGGGTCGGGCTCGCTCTCCGACCGTCCGTTACGATGCGCGCGGTTGTTGTCCTCGCCGCGACCAGCTGCCGAAGTCGTCGTTGGGTTGGTGATCGTGTGCAAGATGATCGTGTCGACAAAGTATTTGCCAAAGCACTTGCGCGCAAACTCGCGCCAGCTCTCGGTGCTCGTGTTCGAGATCACTTGGTTCACTTCGTGCTCCTGGCAGCGCAGCACGGTCGCGGCGCGTACGAGCCGATAGGACGCCGCCATGTTGCTCGTGTCCTTGCGGATCTGCGTGCCGTCTTTCTCCGGTGGCACGTAGCGCCACTGGTCGTTGAACGACTGATTCAGGCATGCCGTGGCGTTCTGCTTGGCGAGCACGTAGAGCTCGTCGTTCTTCTCCTTACCAAGCGACAGGCTGCGGAAGAAGTTAGTACGCAACGGGAACCCGCCCGAGGTGTTGCTGTGATGACTACTGGAGGCCATGGTGCTGTCCGTTGAACAAGCTACTGCTGCGGGGGGAGGAGGCTGGAGCTAACGACGTTAAGCTGCGCTGACGTACGTATAGCGGAAGCAAGCAAACAGAGAGCGAGAGAGGGTTCGTCTGTTGCGCAGCGCGTGCAGGTTCAAAATGACAAATGGAAGAAGAAAGCGACTGCGAAACCGGAGACCTCTTGTCGCGCGCAGCGCTCACTCAGCAGAAAGCAGGCTCGAACTAACTCGCTGGCGGGATGCAGACTGGTTGGTGGCTTCGTTGGACTGGCGCTCGAATGGCTTTTGCTTCTTTTTTTCGCTGCGCAGCACTGGCTTTGGGGCGTAGGAAGAGGACGAGGACGAGAGGCGTCAGTCAGTGAGAAGCAGCAACTTGGGCAAGTGAGCTCCGGAGAGAGCGAGAGAGCGGGCGCGAAAGCCCTTTGAAGGAACGCGAGGGGAGGAGGCTTTGAGAGAAAGAAGAACGTTTGCGTGGCGAAGCGCGCGCGCGCAACGCCCGCAGCAAAGCAAAACAAACGAAGATAGATCGAATGTGGCGTCCAGGCGTCGCTGTCAGTTTTTCTTCTACGAATGTGCGTCTCTTTACTTGGTGCACACCAAGTCTCACAAGTCTCACGTTTGTATTTTGGGCATGCTATGATGGCGAATGGTGGAAGAAATGGGGAAAAGAAGGAAATAAAAGGCGATGATGATGATGATGGAAATCGAAAGAAAGGAAGCGGAAATCGAACAAGAAGAAAGTGTGGAAAGTATAAATAGAGAACTCTGCGAGAGTGAACCGCAAAATGAGCATGAGCAATGGCAATGGGCATTCGAGTTCCAAAGTGTTGCTGGCAGATGAGAAGCTGACCCTTCATCATACATATACATGCAGTGTGCAATCAGAGACTTTTCTTGGGCGTGCCTGTCAAAGTCTCCCATTTGTGCGATTGAATAACTTTCTCGGAGATGGAAATCCCGCCTTTGATAACACATATGGAAATTTAAAAATGTCGAAAAAGTAAATAAAATCGCTGCGATGATTTTAATATTTATAAAAAGGTAAAAATAAGAGAACGTCGAGTTTAGGTGGATCCATTATTTTCACAAAGAGGTCTTTGGGGGAAAGAATGGGTGAATCGGATGGATGGATGGGTTCAAATAATCAATTCCTGGTCACACATGCACAAAAAGCTCAAAACAAAAACAAAAGCGTTATTTGAAAGGCTGAAAGCGGTTTTGCTTTCCTTCTGCACTTCTTCATCACCATTAGCGGCTCGCTCTAAGAATTCTTTCTGCGGTTTGCTGAGGGGTGACTGACTGATTGACTGACTGACTGGGCATTCATTTTCGGTTGCTCGCCGATGGCTGACTGGCTGGAAGCTTCCTCGAGGAAGAGGCAGTGCTGCTGATGACTCTTGGTAGTAGAAAAGTCCAGTAGGACCAAGCTGCTTGCTTGTTGTGCTTGGTGAATACATTGTGAGTGTGCACACATAATCACCGCGGCACAGGCAACCAGAACTGAAAAGAGTATGTGTATGTGTCACGTGCACCCTGATCGTGATGATTCATATCCTGCTGAAAAGGCACCCCAAGTTAAAGTGACAATTTTTCCTCTCAAACAACATACTTTACATTTACATGTCCTACTAAACAGCATAATTATTGTAAGCACTATTAGCGTCTCAATACGCTCAAAGCTTACCTGTCTAAAAACATAAAGGTGAAGATGTCGAGTGCTCCTCTAACCACCTCGTTGAAGATCCGATTCTTGGTATCGGTCGTCAACGTCAGCACGCGCTTCCTTATTCGCTCGGGAAGCGCGTCTTACTGGGAGCATTTCTGGTCTGATATCCAGTCAATAAGTTTGGGTTGCGAAATTGAAGTGAGCAACGCGCCTGTGGAGCTGCTGGGTTTGGCCCTCGACCCGCCCCTTCACACCTGACTCGAAGTACAGCAATCCATCTTTGCATCATTTATTCTCAAGATGGAAAACAACAGTAGCTCACTCCTGTTCGCACGAGTTCTCGCTCGATTGCTAACATGCCAAAACACTCAGCAATTGTCTATTTCTCCCCTCCAGTACAAGTCCGTCAACTGGTGTCAGTGCAGCAAATGCCTGAGCGCGCGGTACAAACTGGTTCGCTGAACAGGATCTGCGGTGCCGGTTCTTTCCACGGGACTGCGCGTCATTCACGTGTTCGCCAACTCCACGTGTGCGGAGGTATCACGTGTTTGCTTGTATTGCATACGAGTGGCTTGTAGTAGCTTTCCTTGTCAAAGAACTGCGTGCACGCCCTCCAACGATATGCCTTGAAGAAAGGAGCAAGAGAGAGTCGGCGGCACAGACCAACAGTAAAAGGATGGAGGCGTGGAAAGAAAAACTGCAATATCCCAATTGTAGACAAAGAAACATTTCCGTAGCTTCTTTGGATTTCACTGAGGTGCATGGAGAGTCGGAAAACTAAGAATCTCGTGTTGGGGTTATTGGCAAGATGGATCGAGTTTCATTTGCTATTGCTGCGAGGTGTTGGACCACCGACTCACTCACTCAGAAGCTTTATTCGAAAGAAGGCTCGCACACGCGCATATTGGGGATTGAAAACAACAACTGAATCTCTTTGTCACTCACTCCGCATTCATTCATGGAAAATAGTGAAGTTGATGTTCCATTGGCAGGTGCGGTATCTGAAACCACTGGCGGGGTATATCCATCCATTTCGACTGCAAGAAGTATCTTTGGCGGACAAGTTCAGGGCCAGCGCACAAGATTGTCACGGAATATGTGCAGCAACCACCACCGCCAAGCAAGGCATTTCGGAATCGTCAGCAGACAGAGTTAGTATGTGAGCGAGTACGCTCTGTCAGAGCGGCGCTGGAGTCAACTCATTGCAGTCACAGCTCAAACCAAAGTATCGGAGCGCGACAAACTGATTGACAGAGAGAGGGCGTTCGGAATCGTGCAGCTTGAGTCCAGAGAACAGCGTTATTTGGCCACTCGCATTGTTGTGAAAGCATTTCGAAATGAGTCCTTGAGCGAAGCCAGGAGTAGGAAAGGAGAGGGAAAGCCGCGTTCGCAGTTTGCTGGGAACGCGATTTGGTTCATTCGATACCCCAATTGTGAAAGAAAGAGCGTTTTTCTCTACTCATTCTCGATTGTAGCGAGCGATAAATATGATTCATGCGTCCTCATGCTTTGTTGTGATCTTCAAGTGACGCTGTAGCGTGTCAATTTGGAATGCTGGTAAGGAACAAGTTGCTTGAATAGATAGTCAATGACGATGCCTCTGCTTCAGTGTCCAGGCTCCAGTTTCCGCGCCGCTAACACGTAGCTAGAAACAGATCAAGTGAATGAATTTACGTGGTGCCTTTGGTAGCAAATGGGCGCTTGGTTGTGTAGAATGGCTAGTGATGACCTCGGACACTTAGATGGATGATGTGGTTCCAAAGGTGAGCTCCAGCAGCTTCAACATGGGTGCATGTTACAAGCATCTGACATACATCACAATATTGTTGTTAAGAATTGAGCGTGTGTCCGTTATTCTAAACTCCTGCAGATGTTTGGATACGAGCATAAAAAGTGCCACTGGCCGAATCGTGCGGCCACTCACAACCACTGACGACAGATTACGGGCTCAGTTTGTTTAGTGAACGGTTTTCCATGTTCGAAAACCCAGCCACGTCAGTGAACTCTCCAATGTTACGAACCCTCCAATCCTCCCGTTCCCACACAAATCCTGTGTGTGGGAACCATTATAACTTATCCGATATGCAAATCTATCAGAATCACATGAACGCATTCCCCGCAATCAACTGGTGGCATTTCCTTCTTCAACCGGCCTCGCATCCCTCGCTCATCATCATTACGCCATTATGACGGCGGACATTTGCGCATTTGGCATGGAATTCGCCACCGCCACGGCGCGTTAATCTCCTTCATTCCACACACGCGGTCACTCCGAAATCCACCCCCGCCTGCAGAGGCAGACAAGTAGAAGACTCACACCCACATACAAGAACATGCTGCTCGCCCGTCGCGTCGTCTCGTCCAGAGCGTCCGCGTCGCTGCGTCGCGCGCGCCGAACCACCCCGCTCGCGCTCCAAGCGTTTGCGTCACGAGCGCCAGCGTTCCCCTTCTCCTCATTGACAGCCGCCGCGACCGAGCAGAAGAGCGAGTCGATCGTGTTCACGTCGCCGCACGGGTTCATCGACATCCCGCAGACCACGATCTGGGAGATCGCGCAAGAGCAGGCCGCGAAGATCGGCGACCGCAACGCGTTCATCTGCGGCATCACGCACGAGAAGATCACGTTCGAAGAGCTCTACGAAGACGCCAAGCGACTTGCAGTCGCACTCGCACAGGACGGTGTGAAAAAGGGTGATGTGAGTGAACAAACTGCGTTCATTATCGGCGTTGTTGATGAACGCGCTTGTACTCATGCAATTGTAATGTGTGTGTGTGTTTTGTGAGCAACAGGCTGTGATCCTGCACTCGTTCAACTGCGTCGAGTACCCAATCGTTGTGCTCGGTACGTTGTTGTCTGTGTATTTACCCGCGCTGTTTTCCATGCGAAACACAGCTAACATATATCTTGTCTTGTGTCATTAGCGCTGACGGCACTGGGGGCGGTTTGCTCGCCTTCGTCGCCGATGTTCCGCGCGACCGAATTGGCGCTTCAGATAAAATCTGCGAATGTAAGCGATGCGCTCTCGAATTGAAGGATGGTTTACCATGAATATGCTGCGGTTCTTACGTGGATACCATTTGTTATTGGCGAATATGCGGTAGGCGAACTACATTATCGCGCATAAGGACCTCAAGGATGCGGCGATTGAAGCTGCGGACATGATCGGCATCGACAAGAAGCGCGTATACACCATGGGCAAAGACCCGGACTCCAAGCTCAAGAATGTCAAGTGCGTTCATTTGCTTTACTCACTGTCTCTATTAACGAGATGCTGCCTGGATTATTGTGCTTGATGGATTAACCGTTCCGCTCCGTGTCTGGCTTTTCAAAATTATGTAGTGACTTGGCAAAGCGCCAGCTGGGTTTGTTCGACTTTGAGACGATTGACCCAGAGTCCAATGTGCTGCTGCCATTCTCCAGCGGTACCACCGGAATCCCAAAGGTGAGTTGTCTGTAAATGCTGACAGTTGATTGCTGGTTTGTAGGTATCTGACGTATTTTGTGCTTGCAGGGAGTCGCATTGAGCGCGCGCAACATGGTGGCAAACACTTTGCAAGTTGACCACGTGGAGAAACTCGGCGACCACGCCTTGGGACTGCTGCCGTTCTTCCACATTTACGGCATGATGATCATGCATCTGTCGATCTACCAGGGTGCCGCGAAGGTGGTGCTCCCGCGATTTGAGCCAGTGTCCTTCCTGAATGCGCTCTCGACCTACAAGGTATGCAACGTGCCATTCAATAGCAATGTGTGCTCTCTCTGTTATTGACTAACTCCCAATAATAATGTGGTTAATTTGCAGATCCGAGCTCCACACATTGCGCCTCCAGTCGCGCTTTTCCTCGCGCACCACCCGCTTGTGGAGGAGTACGACATTTCCGCGACCAAATACGTCGTGTCTGGCGGTGCTCCCATGGGCAAAGAGGTCGAAGGACTCGTCAACAAGCGCTTGGCGATGTCTGTCAAGCAAGCGTATGGTATGACCGAGGCATCCCCTGCAGTTAACTACACGGAAGACGCCTTTCACAAGTCGGTACGTACTCGAGAACCTCTTTTGCGTCACTTCGTAACAGAACTTGAATACTGACAATCAAAACCAAACGTGATGATGCAACAACAGGGAAGTGTCGGTCGACTGGTACCAAATACGGAGCTCCGAGTGCGATGCACCTCTACTGGAGTCGATCTGCCTGTCAACACTCGTGGTGAGCTGCTCTACCGCGGACCGCAAGTCATGATCGGATATCTCAACAACCCAGAAGCCAACAGCAGCATCTTCACGGAGGACCGATTTTTGTGCACCGGTGACATTGGCTACATTGACGAAGAAGGATACGTGTTCGTTGTCGACCGAGTGAAGGAGCTGATCAAGTACAAGGGTCACCAAGTGGCGCCAGCGGAGCTCGAAGATATCCTAAACCACCACCCAGCTATCGCTGACTCGTGCTGCGTACGTGGCCAAGATGCGGATGGCGAGGAGGTCCCAAAGGCGTACGTCGTGCTCAAGGACGAGAGCAGCCCGACCAAAGTGACTGCCGAGGACGTGATGGCGTTTGTTGCCGAGCGTGTTGCACCGTTCAAGAAGGTTCGTCAAGTGGAGTTCATCGATGCGATCCCAAAAACCGCGACGGGCAAGATCCTGCGTCGCCAGCTCCAGGAGATTGAGAACCAGCAACACAACGCGTGATCCAGACTGGGGGTAAGTAAGCAATGCATAACGCAAGGTGTTGAGTCAAATCTATCTGCTGGTTTCCCTGGATAGGGAGCGAAGGATCTGGGTTTTGTTGAAAGCGTCAAAAATGCAAAGTTGTCAAGTTTTCGTCTGCTGGTTCTCTTTGACGCACCTCGTGGTGATTGGCCGTGTTGCTAAAGGGTTCTTAGATAGCAAGCCCTCTAACGTTCGGGCATCTCGCAATTGCTGCAATCGAGAGAGTCCATTTGATCCCGTCAAAGCAGCGCTGCCTCCTGTGAGTGAGAGAGAGGTTTCTCTCTCTTGCTCTCAATTGCTTACGCAACAACCAGAATACATCCACCCCTTGCTTTGAGTAGCAAAATAAAAGGGGCCGATACGAGCCATCTTCCATACAAACGTAAAGACAATGAGTTTATGTCAGTTAACTGTCATAAAATATCCTCAAACTTCAACCAATCCTCACATTTGAACCATCATTTGCGCATCACCCTATTTTTCAAAGCAGGAATTCGAATCCGTACTAAAAGTCCATTTGCCAGGCAAGTCAAGCAGCACACCAGAAGAACATTGCGTGTCCTCGCTAATCACCCCCAACTTCAAGCCTGACCACCTCACTCATTCACCTTGCTTGCCACGCAACCACTAGCTAGCCTCATCCATTCACAAGCCTACTCGCTTCACTGGCCTCATTTGCCAACCTGCAACAAGAGAGAGAGAGAGGAGCCATGCTGTCCCGCTGTCTGACCTCCGCCGCGCTTCGCCGCGCGCTCAGCAAGACCCGCTTCGCACATACAGCTACGAGCCAATCGACGCGCGCATGCTTCTCTTCTATCACAGCTGAAGCCTCGTCGGACGCCAAGAGCGGCAAGTCGATCGTATTCACGTCGCGCCACGGGTTCATCGATCTCCCGGACGTGTCGATCTGGGACATTGCGCAGCAGCAGGCGGCCACAAACGGCGACCGCAACGCGTTCATCTGCGGTCTCACGCATCAGCCGCTCACGTTCGAGGAACTCTTTGAAGGCGCCAAGCGCGTCGCGGTTGCGCTCGCGGAAGACGGCGTGCGCAAGGGTGACGTGAGTGAACTGAATTGACGCTTGCTTCTAGCGCTATCTGTGATGTGAGGTATACTGATAACGCTTTTGTATCACAGCCTGTGATCGTTCACTCGATCAACTGTCTCGAGTACCCGATGGTCGTGCTGGGTACGTCCAAGACACGTTTGTACAACCATATATTGGCAAATGGCTCTAGTTCTCTCATGTGCTTCCTTTTTTTCTTGGTAAATACGAACAGCTTTGATGTCACTGGGGGCGGTCTGCTCGCCTGCATCGCCCATGTTTCAAGCGAGCGAGCTAGCACGTCAAGTGACTCACGCCAAGGTAAGGAAGGGGTTGATTTCTTTGAAAGCCCCCATTCACAATAGTTCAGCCTCATACGACACAAACGCTGACCTACGTTGCTTTATGAACCCTCAGGCAAACTACATTATCACGCACAAGGACCTCCGTGGCGTGGCCATCGACGCTGCTGACGCGGTCGGTGTCGCGAGAAAGCACATCTACATCATGGGCGAAGACTCGGGCCCCAAGCTCAAGAGCATCAAGTACGTCCTGGTTGATTGTTGTTGTTGGAAAACTTCCATTTGTGGCATTATTCTGAACGATGGTTTCTAACTGAACCTGTGTGTGTTGTTTACCTTGACAGTGAGCTCGCCAAGCGTGAATTCGGCTCGTTCGAGTTTGCGAAGTTTGACCCAGAGGCGAGTGCGCTGCTGCCTTTTTCCAGCGGCACCACCGGAATCCCAAAGGTAAGTTATGTGGAAAATCATTAGTGTCGTGGAAGTTCGGTGTTTAAATTTGCAGTTGGCATGAACAACTCCTGTGAACTGATCACTCAATATGTCGATGGTGCTGTTTGTCTAGGGCGTGGCACTGAGCGCGCGCAACATGATGGCAAATACTTTGCAAGTGAACCATGTGGAGGACCTTGGCGACCACTCGCTGGGCTTGCTGCCGTTCTTTCACATCTACGGCATGCTGCTGCTCCATCTCTCGATCTACCAGGCGACCACGAAAGTGGTGCTGCCGCGCTTCGACCCACATGCGCTCCTGAAGGTGCTGGCAAAGTATAAGGTACGGTCACACAAACTCCAAGCATTCCCTCGTTCTTTCCACGCGAACATTCGGGTTTGACGCTTGCAACAAAATCCATCTCTCTTGTAGATCCACACCGCGCACATCGCGCCGCCACTGGCGCTTTTCCTTGCGCACCATCCAGATGTAGCGAATTACGATCTTTCCGCGACCCGGTACCTCGTGTCGGGTGGAGCACCACTGGGCCAAGAAGTGGAGGCCCTGGTGAAGAACCGCTTGGATATCAACATGAAGCAGATCTACGGCATGACCGAGTTGTCTCCGGCCGTCAACTACACAGAAGACGGGTTCCGCAAGCCGGTGGGAGCTACACTGGCCCACAAAATGCCCAGTGTTCCCAATCAGTGAGCTAACGTTCAGGCTATTTTCTGTCATGAATTTGTGGATGTGTAGGGAAGTGTCGGTCGACTGGTACCAAATACGGAGCTCCGAGTGCGATGCACCTCTACTGGAGTCGATCTGCCTGTCAACACTCGTGGTGAGCTGCTCTACCGCGGACCGCAAGTCATGATCGGATATCTCAACAACCCAGAAGCCAACAGCAGCATCTTCACGGAGGACCGATTTTTGTGCACCGGTGACATTGGCTACATTGACGAAGAAGGATACGTGTTCGTTGTCGACCGAGTGAAGGAGCTGATCAAGTACAAGGGTCACCAAGTGGCGCCAGCGGAGCTCGAAGATATCCTAAACCACCACCCAGCTATCGCTGACTCGTGCTGCGTACGTGGCCAAGATGCGGATGGCGAGGAGGTCCCAAAGGCGTACGTCGTGCTCAAGGACGAGAGCAGCCCGACCAAAGTGACTGCCGAGGACGTGATGGCGTTTGTTGCCGAGCGTGTTGCACCGTTCAAGAAGGTTCGTCAAGTGGAGTTCATCGATGCGATCCCAAAAACCGCGACGGGCAAGATCCTGCGTCGCCAGCTCCAGGAGATTGAGAAGCAGCAGCACAACTGAGCGAAAGAGAAGTTCGTTCGTATGTCAGCAGTAGTTGATTGGTTTGCTAGTGATTGTTTGCAGAGTGTCCTACGTGGAAGCGGTAATCTTCAGTAAATGTCTATGAAGAGAGCTTGAAGTGTCGGCATCGGAGAAGCCGAACAGAAGTGTTGTCGTCTTTTTTTTATTTGATCCTTTCAACTTTGATCCCTCCAGAAAGAATCCATCCCGTGCCACAGTGTTCACCATCCCCTCCACTCCCAAGGTCGGGCTCAACACTGGAATATGCTCTTTACCAGTTTTTCTTGCTCGATTTATCTCGTTAGACAGGTTTCTGGTTTCTATTCTCATCACTCCCATATATTCGCCCACACATGTGCATCATCATCGTCATTACGCCAGTTTCCTCGTGTGAGTGAGTGCCCGCCCGCCCCTGGTAATCAGCAGCAACAGCAAGGACAAAAGAAGCAGGAAAGACGATATGCTCGCGAACCTCGCGTCTGCGTCTGCGTCTGCACCACCGCCGCTACCGCCGATGCTCTCGGACGAAGAGCTGCTCGACGTGCTCTCGCAGATCGACCAGAGCGCCGCATCGCTCGTGTCCGCCTTTACGGACAGGCAGCCGCCGCAGCCTCAGCCTCAGGTATGTGTGCGCGCTGGAACAGTGTGTGGTACAGCATTATGCGGGTCTATCTAGTGTCTAATGTGATGTATGTGTATTTGTTTAACGTTACACCTTGATGCTCTGGTGCGTGTGTGTGGTGCGCTGTCTAACAAAACAGGCTGGTAATAGTAGTAATGCCGAGGCAACGGCCGCCGTCACCACTTCGTTGTCGTCGTCGTTTGCAGAGGCGGAGGGCTGGAACGCTGTCGACATGCTCGAAGACAACATGTTCGAGTCCCACGACCTCACGGACCTCATGGACACGCTCTCGCACAGCGACGACACGGAGAGCGTCGCGGACTCGCTGAGCTCGCCGTCCAAGCAGCAGCAGCTGCTGCTGCAACAAGAGCAGAACGATGCAACAAGCAAAACCTCTCCAGACGCCCCAAAGCCGAGCCGCAAGCGCCGCAAGCACGAGCTCGACAGCTTGCGCTCACTCGCGAGTGCGCTCGAGACCAAACTCGCGAGTATCAAGAAGCAGAGCGAGGACGGCGAAGGCAAAGGCGGCAGCGGCTCGACGCATTTCTGGAAGCGCATCTCGGACCAGCTGCTCGTGGACAAGCAGAAAGCCATGGGCGAAAACGCGCGGCTGCGCGAGATCCTGCGCGACCAGATCAAAGTGGTCAAGTCACTCCAGCGGTCGCTCGCCAAGAGTCCTGACCTGAATGTACGGACGGACGGATGGCTCTCATTGAATGTAGTCGAACCATTTCTGTATGTGACGTGTGAGCGCTGATTTTTACTATGCTGTCACTCCTTTTAGAAACTGGGGATTTTCCCACCAGAGAAGAAGAGCCCCGAATCGTCGAAAGGGATTTACGACAAGATGCTGAACAACTTGTCGTCGTCCTACGACGGCATGGATTCGATCTTCAAGCAGGCTGACGTGCCCGATCCGTCCACGGACGCACGCAAGGTGAACATGGAGATGCGCACGGAGAACGGTCGCCACATAATGTGCATGCAGGTGGTGGAGAGCAAAGTGATCCCGTTCAGCTTTTTGTTCATTGGCGACGCAGCATGGAAGTACCTGTCGAACAATGCCATCGAGGACGAGGAGAACACGGGCTTCTACAAGGTTCGTTTTTGATGATGATAGTTTTTTCTGTTGAGTTAGTCGAGCGTTTCCAAAACCAACATATTGAGATGCTATAATCGCTGTAGGAATTCAAGAACCAGGGCGACGATCTATTTGGCGAGTGCAAGCTCAACTGCACCACGGGGGTGGTCAAGCTCTCGGGCCACGTCGCCGTGCGGAGGTACATTGAGAAGAACCGCCTGACATTCGTCTGGGAGTGTGTCGGCACGTGTCAGAACGACCCGTACTCCACCCGAGTGGTGCAGATGCACGAGAAAGGATGGTACGTTCATACCTGCTTCAGAAGTCTGTTCATTCCAAGACAGTTGCTAACCTGTTGTGTATTTTTTATGCCAATAGGTGTATATTCGAACCCTCAGATGACGATCCGCTCAACTCGACCATTTTCCGCACGTGCGTCCACTTCACGCCCACGCCGCTGGGCGAGCCGCAGGCATTCACCGCCAGTCCGATCGACATCGGGCTCACGACCGAACTCGTGCTTGGCGTGTACGAGAAGACGATCATACACATTTACAACGCGGTGCTGAACTCGATGCTGAAGGACCTGCGACTAGCCAAGTAAGCCGGCTATCTATCTGGGTCAGGCGAGTTCAAGTCCAGTCCATCAAGCCACCTCTGCGACTTGCATCTCTCAAGAACCCAGCCAGGGTACCCCAGTCAAGTGCGGATTTTCGTCCAGTCTTCATTGGCATGGAGCCTCTGATTGGGGAAAACCCTCAGCCATCATCCCAGTCTTCCCTAAGTGTCCGTTCGAGTGAGTTCGGTTTTTATTTAGTGCTCAATCTTGGTGTTTGCTCTCATTCTTCTTAGTAGGTCTCCCTAGCTTGTGTTTTTGTGACTCACAGAGCTGCGATTCAGTGCTGTCGTCGGACAGTTTGGACATGAAGAACGGATCTGATCAATGCAAAAATGATGGCGCCACCCAAACTTTCCATGAATTCGTGCCAAAACACGGTAGCCTTCTCCCGCTCTTCATAGAAAAATCCATCAACCCTCACCTTACTTTGGCATTTCTGCTGCCAATACTCACCCAGTTGCACTGGCAGGCAACTCACGCCCTGAATCTTGACTCACTCACTGGCATTTGTCACCCTTTCCTTGAGCCAAAGAGGTGCGCTCACTCGCCTACTTCGAATATTGAGCCAACTCAAGCAAGACTGAAAGCTCAACAAAGACGATCGGCGTGCTCATGGAGGACGACGGGCTCACGGACGCGGACGTGCTGGACACAATCGACTACTTTGTCCACGAGGACCGACGCACGGCGCTCGCGCATGCGTCGCACAGTCATGGCAGCGGCCACAGTCATAACCCCAGCCACAGCTACGGCTCGTCTGCCCATGGCTTCAAAGAGGAAGACAGCGACAACGGAGAAGACGAAGAGGAGGATGACTCGGCGCGAGGGTCACCTGAGAGCTCCTCATCGTCCCCCAAGAACGAAGCTAACATAACGACTGGCGCTGTGGCCTTTGGGGCCAATGCTAGTGACAGAGCTACTGCTGCTGCTAGTGGTGGTGGTAGCAGTACACCGATTGTACCCAAGAACCGGCAAAAGCAAGAGCTCGAGTACCTCAAGGCGAAAGTGCGCGAGCTGGAGCAGGAGCTGCGCCGCGTGGCACAGAAGAACGATGAGAAGCTCGTGACCGTCGGGGGGGACTCGCTCTGGCAGCGAGTCGCGCAGCAGCAGAGCATCGAGCGCCAGAAGTCACTCAGCGAGAACGCCAGGCTCAAGGAGCAGCTCGAGGCGCAGCTCAAGTTCTCCAAGTCTCTCGAGAAGATTATCCGAAAGCGACCGAGCCTCGTGGTACGTGGTGTCCATTGTCGACTGCTGTTATGTTAAGCTCTGTCCATTTGCGTGTTGTTAAATCAAGGTCGTTTGTTTTATGCATTTGAATGTGGAAATGCTTAGGCATTTGGTGCGAATGGTTCGAACGGCGCTGTGCCGTTCCAGCGGCGCAAGCGAAAAGCTACAGGAACTGGGAACCTGTACGATGAGCTCATGGAGAGTGCCGGAAAAGAGTACCTTCGCACGGACGAGGTGATGCGCGCGATGCAGGTGCACGAGATCATCAAAGATCACCGTAGCGTCAACATCCGCGTCGGTAAGACGCTGCTCGATTCGGACACGGCGATCCGCGTCGAGACGACCGAGGTGCGGCGGTTCCCGTTCCCCTTCCGCTCAGTCGCGAGGGAGTGGTGGAAGTTTATTGCGCAGGCGAGCAACATCGAGCAGCTCGTGGAGGGCTTGCAAAGAGTAAGTTTGTAGCTAAGCGAAGAGAGAGAGAGAGCGATGCGATGCGATGGGCTGGGGTCTCTGTAGCTACACACCAATAGCTAATGGTGCTGCTGGCATAGCAATGCATACTGACTCGAGTCTCGTGTCGTGTGCTTCTTTAGAAAGTGGAGTCGACCAACGATGCGTACTTTGCGACCACGAGCATGGATTTCCCCGTGGGTGCCCAAGTCGGCGTGATGACCGCGAGTGCGGCGATCCGCCGGTTCCACGAAGAGGACCGTACTGTGATCACGTACGTCTCTCACGGCGAGTGCGGCGCGAAGAAGAAGAGCGCCAAGGGCAGGTTCACGGTCATAGAGAAAGGCTGGTACGTACGTTTGTTTCTGTTTGTGGAAAATGGCTGTATGCGTATGAGAGAGTGTTGAGTGCTTTCCCTCCAGTACCACAGTTGTCTCATTGCAAATGTTGCTGTGATGTGAAAACTAGGATCCGGATGATGCCGTTGCCCGGATCCCCCGATTCTTGCATCTTCCAGAGTGTCGGCCATTTCACGCCAACGCTGAACGATCCCGACCAGATCAATGAGGACTTTGGCTCGTCCGATAGCGACGACAGTCATCCCGAACGACCAGTGGAAGCCGGGATCCTGACCGAGATCATCCTCCACACGTACCAAAAGACCGCCTCGTACATTTACTCTGTGATTGAGAACGCGCTCATGGAAGAGCATCTCCAGCAAAACCAACACCTGTCGCATCAAGACGATGGAGCTCTCGCCGAGAGCTTTGTGAGCCAGAGACCGCCAGCTGCCTTTTAAGGAGAGATCTGTGCGCGCCAATGCCGTTTATTTTACTGGAGGAAACCAGCTTATTCGTCTATGCCTCCAACTTTCAGATCCGTTCGACCATGTCGTCGCGTGCTGGCAGATCCTTGGTCTTCGTGTACAATTTCGCCTACACACAGACAAGAAACAGATTATCGCACATCATTACCTTATAAGCAAGACGTGCATCATAACGATATCCTCCATCCTCTCAATTACCACAGCAACTTTGTATAAAAACCAAATAATGAACGTTGACAATATCCATCAACCACCACCATACTAGGGACTTTAGCGTGCTCTTGGAGTCTGGGTTCAGCGCCAGTGCGGTTTGCAAGTAGAGCTCGGCCTGCTCAAAGTCGCACTCGCGCAGAAACCCTCGCCGATGCCCACGAAGATCCACTCGCGCTCGGACAACGAGCAGCGCGGCTTGACGCGAAGTAACTCTAGCTTGCGTTTGCATGAGATAAAGCATGACACAACCGGTGAGACTCCTACTATCCATGGTCTACTACAGAGGTAAGATAAGTAGATACGCCATTGAATGGCTTGCGAGTGCTTGGCTCGCGCGAGTTCCTGGTGGCAGAAGTCGACGCAAGTGGCCTACACGCGCTCGATCTCTAGCTCCGTCTCCTTTGAGTCCACACAGACCTTGATCGCAAAGCGGAGCACTTGACCAATGTCCTACACACAAAAATATCAAAGCCACAGCTATTCATTCGTCACAAACCGCATCATTGAGGGAGTCTTTGCACAGTACCTCAACGCTGTACTTTTGAAACACGTCGCGACCGTTCTGCACGAAGAAATCGACGCCCTGGATGTTCTCACGCTTGCACTTCACGAAATGTTTCTCTATCGTCGTGATCACGTCGTGGTCCACTGGGAGGCACGGGAAGCCGCGCTCCGCTGGTGGCAGCATCTGGATGTCACGGTTCGCGATCGGAATCTTCTTCTAGATGAGCTTCTTGCAGCCGGCAATCTTGATCGTGCGTCGTAGAGCTGGAAGAACTTGGTCGGGATGGTCACATCGTGCATCTTGTTGATGTTGTCGTCGTGGATCTCGAACGGGGGTAGTACGCCTTCTTGACGAAGAACGCGTTGAACATCGTCGTCGAGGCTAATTCCAACCCTTTCTTCTTGCCGAACTCAATGAGCGCCGCGAGCGAGGACCCGTGGTAGATGTTGGTGCTGCGCGCCTGGACGTACACAATGTTGTTCGGAATGCTCGGGTTGAACTCGGTGATCACCACTTTCGGGCTGTACCTCTCGAGCTCGGCCCACACGTGGTAGTCTGTGCCGTCAATGTTGGTCAAAGTGAGACCAAACTCACACGGCAGTGAGGGGCTACTGCGCTCCAAGATGCACTTGAGGCGGTCCTCGTCGTCCAGCGAAATGAAGCTGTTTACACATGTCACATTCGCGTGGTGCTCGCGCATTTGCTGCATCTGGGCGACACGGCTCGCGTCGGCTTCGATGAGCACGTCCGACCACTGCTCGTGCTAATTAAACAGCAGCTGCCACGTCTTACTCAGGCGCTTGCCGTCCTACGCGCCAAACTCGACGCACCAGTGCTTTGGCTTTGTCGTTGGCAGTTGTTCGAGCTGGTGGTCGCCACCAACACCTGCCTCGTGCGCAACGAGCAGCTCAAAGATCTTGGTGGTCACGCCGTCCTCACCGCCCTGCGGCGTGATGGTGTAGCCCTGCTTCACGAGCTAGTCGTTCTGCTTGAGCTGGAGCGGCGCGCGGCGCTCTAGTATCTCCGGCGCCATGGTCCTCCTCCGCAAGCTATCTGTCAAGCAGACGCACCGCTGCTTCACGACAATTTTGTGGCAGAGAATAGTTGGGAATCAGTTCGATGCCACTTACGGCAATCAGTCTCAGAACTAATCAGATTTATCAGATTTAGGAGAGCTGAACGGAAATATTGTTCCCTGAATAGAAGTCCGGCTCAGCTTTTTTTATAGGTCCTCTGTTGGACGCGACAATTATTTGCAGGTGAGTAGATCGAACGCTCCCCTTTTACTATAATACTAATAAACTGCAAAGAGCCCAGAGCGCGACTGACCAAATAGATGCGGGTAGAAGACCTGAGTATATGCTCTAGCACTAAAACCCACATGATAACTTGAATTGTGTAATTCTCTGAGGCAATTACTTCACAAATTATTGAAGAAACCAAGATCTATTAAGCCACGACAACCGCACGAGTGCAGCAACATACCAGCAACATAAGAGCAACTCAAGCTTAACATTCCCGCAACCTTCAAGTAATATTCGAGCAACATCCACACAATATTTCTGTATTCAAGCAGCATTCCAGCGCGATAATTTGACCAAATCTCAACAACACAGAATACAAGTAAAGTATCAACCTAGTATGACAAAGAAAGCAAGGGCGTAGCGAGAAATTAAACGTCAGTTTGCTGTACTATTTATCACACAACAACATACGGACACCTTTCAGCTGAGCCACACAGGCGCAACTCGACTTGCACGGCACAACCATTTCAACCAAACCCACGGACCGACTGCGCCACACAACCACGCACACAACCACAACCACACACACTTGCACAATCACACACATGCACACTTGCACACTTGCACACATGCACACACCCGCCCGCCCGCGCGCGCTCGACGTATGGAGCACCTCCCGCGGCTCGTCCCACGCGCTCTCGCTCACACATGCCACGAAACTGTCAAATAGAATAACCGACCTCACACTCCGATCCCTGATCCCTGATCCCTGATCCCTGATCCCTGATCCCCAACACCACCGCCGAAGACCTCCGCGCACTATTGTGCCATAGTGCCATCGGGAAAGAGAAATACCACCCGAAGAAGGGACAGCGAAATACACACACACACACACACACATATATATATATATATATATATATATATATATATATATATAGAGAGAGAGAGAGAGAGAGAGAGAGAGAGAGAGAGAGAGAAAGAAAGAAAGAAAGAAAGAAAGAAAGAAAGAAAGAGAGCACAACACAACACAAAAGAAAAAGGAAACACGGCTGCTGGTAGCAAAGAAGATTGCCTCCGCCCGGGATTGAACCGGGGACCTTCTGTTTACAAGACAGATGCTCTACCACTGAGCCACACAGGCGCAACTCGACTTGCACGGCACAACCATTTCAACCAAACCCACGGACCGACTGCGCCACACAACCACGCACACAACCACAACCACACACACTTGCACAATCACACACATGCAC
>JALBZD010000615.1:0-20684 GCA_038050675.1 Globisporangium cylindrosporum | reverse complement strand
TTCTTCTTGTTCTGCGGCACGTGCATCGTCTCGGGCGTGTTCGTGTACTTCTTCTGTCCGGAGACCAAGGGTCTGCTGCTGGAGGACATCGAGTCGCTCTTCCACAAGGGTAGATACAAGAAGAACGTCGATGGCGGCTCGTCGCCAAAGTATGTCGAAGGGCCATTGTCCACGATGGACGCCGCGTAGGTAGTTGGGAGTCAGCAGTGAATGTCCGTTCCTTGATGCAGTTGTTGGGATAGATTCGAGCCCTTTCGCTGCATCTACTTGCTACTTTCTTTTTTAAAGTATAGTAGGAGTACTCTCATTATTTGTATTCATAAAGAAAATGCAAGGCATTCCAAGATGTTTGTTAACAACCAGTTTCTGTATTTCCTTTACATGGTCTACCAAGTTCACGTTCACAGGCTAATTCATGAGATCATGAGCAAATATGATAGGTTTAGGTAGGCATCATCATCAGTAGGTTGGACTGACGCTTGGAGTGTCGGATCCGGTCGCTGGTGCTGGTGATGACTCGGTTTCTTCAGACTCTCGCTCTCCATACGATAACCCCTGTGCCTCACTTGAAGCAACTTGGGCTGCTTCTGGGTATTGCTCAGCTGCCGTGCTGCTGCTGTCCACAGTGTCCGCATCCTGGATAACGGTACCCTGGTCCTCGTCTTCAATAGCTTGGCTTTCGACGGAGCCAGCAGTCTCAGCATCGTCCTGAGTTTTCTCCTCAATCACCGACTCAAAGGTGTCGTCAGCCCCGGACGAAGCGTACTGGAGTGAGCACTCGTCGCCCGCTATGTCGATGGTGTAATCCACGTGCTCCGCTTCAACAACAACAGTTGGTACAGGGGTTGTAGAAACAGTTAAACCCCCCACTGCTACTAGTAGCATCTGTAGTTGGCGTTGGCGTCGAAGTTGGCGTTGCGCTCGGCTCTTCAGTTGTGGGTGGTAACGGCGAAGACAAATCTGAGGTCGCTGACTGAATTGAAGGCATATCACTCGTAATTGTAGCCATCTGTGTAATCGTGATAGTGTATCCATTGCTATCCAGCGTTGAGAACCCATGCTCCTTCACAAAGACGCCGTTGTTCCAAAGTTGGATGAAATGCTTGGGGAAGAATGTCTCAGCTCTCGAACAAACCAGCGACGCGCTTGTCTGGCCCGTGCACTCGCCGTCGCTCTCGCCCGGGGGTTTGACCCAGACAAAATAGTCGATCAGGCCGTGACCAGTGTAGACCGATGGTAGTGCTCCCATTCCCGTGTCCTTTGTGTTGCACCACTCCGAGGTAGCTGGCGCCACAAAGTTGCGCGACATGTCGATGATGCAGTGGTAGCTCTTGTCCGAGACCCGCGAGAAGCGTTCGCACAGCGTCGTCATCTCGTGTCTACTTTCTCAACGATCTTGGCGACTCTCGCGGCCTTCTCATCGTCCGAGAGCGTCCAGTAGCCGATATCGATGTAAATGTCAGCATTCGCATTCGCCGAGAGCATCTCGAGCGCGATCACGAGGTTCTTGGCGTAGCCCGCCGCGTTGCCGCAGCCATCTTCAGCGAGCAGGCTGATCGCGTCAGGCTCCAAGATGTAGATCACGCGCCGGTTCTGCGCTTGGTCGATGAGCAATTGCAGAAAACTCCGGCAGTCCGCGGTGTTCTTGCTGCTGCCATCGGACGAGAACCCGGCACTACAGTCTTTCTGAGGAAGGCCGTAGACCACGACCACTGGTGGCCGCGAGTCATCGGAGTCAGAGGTGTCAGAGTCCAAGCACCTTTTCAGGAAGATCTGCTTGGCGATGGACGCAACGTCCGACTGGCGATCCGTGAACCACTGTCCGATCGATTGCTGCGCGACTTTTTCGATCGCGTCTTTCAGGTGCGGGTACGTGACGATCGCTTGTTCGTACGACCGCGTGAGACTGGACTTGCAGACTGATGAGGCTGACTGAGTAGTGGTCGTAGCATTGGATGGGCCTGTGGTGGAGTACGACGATCCAACAGAGCTGCTCACGATTTGGCTTGCGAGAATCAGCGTCAGGAAGTGGCTCACTGCCTTCATTGTAGGCGTGGATGGGCCGGCCTCGGCTGATCAAGACTGAACTGGGGATAGTGAGAGGTGGACTACATTGACGAAGGTCGAAGCATAAGCCCAGGCATCCCAGGCAGTTCAATTGTTGCGTCCTCGACTGCCAGGATTCTTCACTCGAGTGTGGTCTCTCTTGTGGTTTGTCAAGACGTGACGAAGGTGCGAGACGTCCTCATCCTTGTGTTCTTCTTAGCCAGCCAAGCGCTCCTTTCTGAATGATCTGATCACCAGATTCGCGTATTTTTGGAGCTGACTAACGACCAACGCATTGCGAGGACGCGCGAAGGCTTCGACACTCGACCACGTCCATGATGAACTTCGTAGCTCCTGAGGGCTTTGGAAAACGTAAAGCGGCAACTGAACACACTCTTGAATCCCATTTGTAATGTGCGAAAAGGGCGTCTTCAGTCACGGGTATACTGTATATCTGACGTTACCCTGGCACTTTCACACCCGAGCCACATTCCAAACTAGGTGTGTTTGAAGCGATATCGTTGTACTGATTGGGGCTAGATCCTTGCAGCCAACCCCAGACAAGGCAATCATTTAAACGCCATACACAACAATGTTTCCTTACACAGCAACCTCGTCGCTCTGAACTTGCCTTCGTGGAGACAACGGTCGTCGCACTGGAGATGGAGACCGAGCAGCACGAAGCGGACTTCCTGGGCGTCTTCCGTGTCGTCCGTGCTGACGACGAGCTCCTTGATCTAGTACTAGCTCTAGCTCTAGGTCGTCATCGTCACTGTCACTCCCATCAAACTCACCGCTCTCGTCGTCAAAATCCTGCGGGGAAGGCGTCACTTCGTCGTTTACAACACGCGAGTAGCGTGGATTCGGGCGGCTATTCCTTTTGGTCGGCACGGCGTCGCTGTTTGCATTCCGAGCCGCACGTCGTCGGTAGATAAACACAAGCAGGATCAGCGCAAACACAACCAAACCCACCAGTGGCATCACATAGAACGACGAAGAGAACCACGATGAGAATATGCTGCTAGAGTCGCTCTGTGTTCTCAAGAAGTAGGACTCAGCGCTCGATTCTGGGACACCCGTAGTAGAGGTGGTAGAACCAGAGGGAGGTGTGGCTGACGGAGCTGGAGTCTCTGCCGCGCTCCCTGGATCGTCAGCTGGCTCATCTTGCTCGGTTGATTGAGGCTTTGATGATTGGACGACCGGTCGTTTCAGTCGGATTCCGTGTGGTGTTGTGACATCTTCGATGCTAGCGCATTTTGGATCTTGAGAAGAAAGTGGGGGTGTCATCGATGAAGTTGGGCTACCGAATGACGCACACAATCCACAACGTGGAAGTCGGAAGTCGCTCCAGACTTGAAAGCTCGATGATTTCGCATCCGTACTGACTGAAGACTCGAAATCGATTGCTGCATGTTTCACATCACAAACACAAAATAGTATGAGTTACATCCGCAGTAACACAGCGACGCAGACATGTTCCATGATTTCACTCACCGATACGATGTAAATGACATCCAAAAGCGTCGCGAATCACAATATACACTGGAAGTTGGATATGATTCGCCGAATTGATATGCCGCATCGGAACTTCCAGTGATTTCATAATAGTCTGCTTCGCTTCGACAGTCCCGAGCTCGTTGGGCAACACTTCAATGATATCACTTGAGTGCGATCCATTCGGAAACATTGAGCCCATGAGCTCCAATTTACCGGCAGTGCGCAACCCAACGTTCGAGAGGCTGATTTGTACCGAGATGTGAGACGCCGTCACATCCAGTCTCGTAACCTGCAGATCATACAGAGCGCCTGCCACTATCGCAGCATACACATTTGTGTAGTGCAATTCCGTGGAGAGGCTGGGAACTTGATCTTGTGGTGGCCAAAAGCCTAGACTATCGCGAGTGCCGAAATCTGGTCCAACCTCCGGCGACATCGCGTAAATGCCGTGCTTTTGCCACATCCAGTCGCTCGTCTCGCCATTCACAGTGTACAAATTGCTCTCCTTCCACGGCTGACCGTACTTGAAATGGTTATACCTCGTCATCTCCGCAGCCATGTCTTGAAAAATCGCCAGCTGCGGTTGTGGAGGGAGTCCGTTGGCTTCACACGCGAACGGAATGTTGAAATATCGCCCATAAGAATGATAGTTGAGCCCCGTGCTAAAGTCCATTCCCGATCGCTCTACAAAATCTCGAATCGCTTGCGTCTCTGGCTCTGAAAAAGGATTCGGACCGCGGTAGTCTTCAGCGCAAATTTGCGTGCTGCTTCCAACGTTGTCGTGTCTGAAACAGACGTCATAGTTGCGATTGAGATCAACACCATTGTCGATCTCCTTCATGCAACCTGGTTGGGTGTTTTTGCGCTGTCCAACTGCGCCACTCCGCTCCCAAATGCGTTGCTTTTCGTTACGCGCATACCCATCAGGGTTCACCACTAGCACAAACCACATCTGCCGAGAGAACAGCAAGTGAAGTACCTCCAAGTCGCCATCCTCGAGATCTGTAGCCAGTAAATCGATGGTGTAAATCAGATTCTACCAAAAAAAGAAAAGACACAGTTGTCTGATCTGGTTAGTCGATTTGCCATAATAGAATCTTGTGTAAAGTGCAGCAGCTAGCTTTGAGCGAACTCACCATCATTGAAATTGGCTGCATGATCGAGCAAGAAGATACACACGATTAGCCTCAACAAAGAGAAATGCCAACGACACAAGTGCAGCATACCTCTCGAGAATGATGCATCCCCGTGTAGAGAGCCTGCGGAGTCAGATCGGCGGAATAGCACGCCCCAACACAGAGCGCGAGGATAGACCGGCCCTGTACCGAAGTCCCAATTTTCTCCACGCGAGCAAATCCCGATGGAAGCCGGTCGACAGTCTCGTTGATGAACTTCTCAATCTCTTGTGTCGACAGGTAGCCTTGATTCGAGCCGAGGCGAGGCTGGAAATCTGGCATTCAAGGAGAATGAGTGTCAATGACTCGAGCTGACAAAGGTAATTTGTGATATTCTGTCTGACTCTGTTACACGTACGTGTCTTCTTGCGGCAGTTGGCATTCGTGCGGTGCTGAGGTGAACATCCCGGATCTTCTAAATCGCCCTGCTTCAGGTGGATTCTCTCGATCTGAAAGCTGGACGCAGTCGACGACGGTAGTGATGCGGTCGCGGCTGCTCCTGCAGACGATTCTGCTTTTGTTGGTGACGCAGATGCGTAGATGAGGTCAATCGCAAGGGATCTGTCGTCACTCTCTGATGTTTCCATCGCTGTGTCACGGATCGGCTCTTCGTAAATGATCGTCTCGTCAAAGTACCATCGCAGCCAGCGTGAGTCCCACGAGAATCCAATTACATGGTAATGCGATCGAACGTCCTACACCACGATCAGCGTACAGTATGTGAGGAAAACATGTTAAGAATGGTGTTTGTCTTTAGCATGGCAAATTCTAAGTGAAAAAAAACCCACCGTGATGCACGGAATCTCTGCCAAGAGGCTTGCATTCTGACTCGACGAAAGGTGCACCACTCGCTGGTTCTCGCTCCATCTTGGCCCGATCCCAATCGACATCTGCACGTCCAATGGGAGCACATGCACAATCACCATCGCTTCCGCGGTGTCGTCACCCTAGAATTGAAAAAATGAACAGGTGACATGGATCAATCCATTGGGCACCTCGAGATTGTCTAAGCGCAATCTGCCGCTCTCAGTTTCCACTGCCTTACATACCTCTGGGAACTTCGCAATCACTTGCACATGGTTCACGCCACTCCAGCTGCCCTGGATGTGCTTCTCAGCTCGTGCTTTCGCCGCCTCTCCCTTGCTGCCACTGTCTCGCCTCCCAGCACTCAGCACCAGCTTCCCATCCGCAACCTGCACGTTCTCTCTCTTCCAGCAAGGCTCTGATACGTGCTTTTCATCGTCTTCACTTTTTGTGCCAGTGGACGCTATGCTACAGTTCTCCCGCTCGACCCGCGTCCACAACTGCTCACTCTCGAGCGCGGAGGTGCTCGCAACGTCCGCAAATCTCACGTCCCAGAGGGCCACAAACGCGCACGTTCGCCTGCGATGCACGTCGATATGTGTTACAGACGCGTTTGCGCTGGACAGTAGCGCCGCGCAGAGCAGTCCTGTGGCGATGCTGCAGAGACGCCAGCGACGCGGTGCTGGTGCCGCCATCGTCTTCAAGAATAATGACATGCTGAATGAGCACTTCACGTTTTGGGGTTGGAGAGTTTCGAGTCGGTGCCAAATTCACACGTTGTGCCACACAATCTCGTCCAAGGTTGTAGAGAGAGAGAGAGAGGCTTCTATTATGGTGTAATTTCAATGACCATCATTCAGTAGAAGTAAAGCCTTTCTTGTGTCATGGAGTAATGGAATATGCCTTTGGAAAGGCTTCAGGGGTTCCTCACTCTTTTCGAGTGAGGATCATTCAATCACTCGCTTCATTCCGCAATTGAAGCAAGGTGACATGAGCGCGCTGCAGGAGCACCAGCGGGAGATCGTGGCGGTCGCGCGGCAGCAGAACGTGCTCGTGAGCGCGCCGCAGCGAGTCGGCAAGACGTTCATGGCGGCGCACGTACTGCGTGACCACCTTCTGCTGGCTGCCGCGCAACCTGGCGCGCTGTTATCCTCTAAGAGCATCGCAGTGGCGGTTGCCGCGACCGAGAAGGAGCGCGCCGAGTTGTACCGCGAGCTTGCGCGGGTCTGCGGAGTGTCCATTCTGCTGTGTGACGGCATTAAGTCACTGATACATGGCGAGGCTCCAGGTGCAGAGCAGCCTCAGGGACTGCAGAAGGCCAAGCCAACGACATCGACGATGACAGCGAGACGATGGGAGAGCGACTTGGAGTGGGTGCGGAGTCAGTTCTTCAAGTGTCAAGAGCAGCACGGTCAAGTCGTCGCTGTCATATCGCCTGCTATCATGCAAACGTTGCTGCGGAAACAAGTGCTGAAGATTGCGGAGATTGGGGTCATCGTGATTGAAGAGACCGAGCAGGTTCACATGGACGCGCCAGCGTTTTACCGAGTGCTGTTTGACAATTCGTACGGTGTCAATGCGGTTCCGATGGACGTACAGCCGCGCATCTTCGCGACAACAAGAATACCCGCGTCAAGACTGAATCTGAATGTGGTTTCGAGAAACACGCTGTATGCGCACATCCAAGTGCTCAACTTCGTGCCAGTTTTGAATCCAAGTCAACTCTCGAAGCCTCCGATCTTCCCACCGCTGATGTATGAACCATTTGATTCGACTGCGAGCACGCTCAAGTCTCTCACTGTGGAAGGATCGATGGAGCAATACCAGATCAGCGTCAGTATGCGGGAGTTCCTTTATGGTGAGAACTTCAAGAAGATTGATTTCATTCGTATTTTTCGAATGGAGTTGGAAATGGGCAACTCGGCAGCAGTGTACGACGAGAAAAAGCGCCAGGACAAGATCAACCGATTCATTCAAGATGCCGACTCGGTGTACCAGCACTTGGGATACTGGTGCTTGCTCAAGTTCATCGAGTTGGAGCTCCAGGCAAATCTGAAAGCGTGTCTCGTTGATGATGCGCAGAACGTGAACCACCGCAAGAAGCGACAGCAGGACGCGAAGCGACAGGAGAAGCTCTGTAAGTTAGAAGAGGGCGAAGAGGACGAAGCGATGGAGAGTGACAGTGAGTCGCTGAATGAAGACGACGCTGAGAATGCAAGCGAGAACGCTGGGAGTGGGTTGCCGACAGACCTTCTGGCGGCGTTGATCGCGTCAACGATGGATTTGGACGGCACAACGCAGCAAAAAGTGAGCCCCATTCTCAAGCTGATTTCGTGGCTCGGTGCTCAAAGCAGAAAAATTGGAGTCCACGTGGCGACTCCGCGATTACTCAAGATGGCACAAGTAGTGCAAAGCCGACTATCGAATGGCGGGCAAAGCAAGCGCGTTTGGGTGTTTTTGGAGCGTCGATCGCATTGCCGTGTGGTGGCTGACTATCTCACCGAATGCCTAGGAGATTTGAAGCTGCCTCCATGCTGCTGCATGCTTGGGAACAGTCATGCGCGCATTTCAGGATCCCTGCACTTCTCTTCGTCGTCGAAGGTGATTACAATGTTTAAAGACGGTGCGACCAATGTCATGGTGACAACTTCGATCGCGAAAAAGTCGCAGAAGGTACAGATTGAGCCGCCACTGTGCGATCTGGTCGCTATCATGGACGAGTTGCTTGAAGCGGACAAGCTCTTTGAGTTTGGCATGCGTGCGCATCCCGTGACAGGCGTCGTGAAGTATATCACACCGAATACGCCAGCCTATTTCAAGAAATTCAATGCGTTGGTGACGAAGATGCATGACTTTGTGCAACTAGAAGAGGAGCAAAACGCTGCTCAAACTTCAAGCCAGATCACCGCATCGGGAGCCAGGAATGAAATGTCATCAGAGGTGTCCGATTTGCTCAACGGCAGCAAACCAGTGAGAGACTCTGAAGGACGTCTTCAAGTGATACCACGAGTGACTACACCTGTGAATCCATTTGAAATCGTGAACCAGGATACAGGCGCTGTGCTAAGCTTGAGCAACTCTGTGAGCTGCTTGAGCAAGTTCTGCGATTCGCTGCCTGGGCTTGATACCTATGACAAGCGTCCCCAATACATTGTGAAGCGGCATCCTATTTCTTCGGGAATATCAGCTGGCGCCAAGCAACTGAAGAAGAAAAGGCTAAAGTATAATGCCAAGATCCACGACAAAATCGACGACCTGCGCGCAGAAGCCGAGGCAAAGGTCAACGCGAGCCCCGAAGAGGACACCGGTCGGTTTGAGTTTGCCGCCACGCTTAAACTCCCGACGTTTCTGGGGGTCAAGAAGAAGCTCGCCAGTCACAAAGTATTATCCCCTGAGGAGGCGAAAGGAATTGTCGCGTTCAAAGCGTGCCAGGAATTGATCAAGAAAGGGCTTCTCGACCGTCACTTCCGGTCGAAACTCATTGAAGACCTTGCTGCAACAATCCATTGTGACAAGAACGCGGCGAATAAAACTGATGAAAAGGGCACTGAGACTCTGGAGCCTGTCGGCGATGATACGATCATCATCGATGCTGACGACGATGTACCGCAAAGTGGGAAACTAAAGGATCTGTCGACCCAGAACTCGTACGATTTACCGCCAGTCAGTGCAGCAGAACTCAGTCTTCGTCCGATTCGAAGCCTTCTGAATGAGACCGGAGGTGGTGTCGATGCTCCGAGTGGTTCCGTGACGATGTGTTTCTACGGTTTGACGGGTGTAAAATATGCGATCCTTGCAACAAATGAGCTGTACACCGGCAATACAAACACTGGCTGGCGGTATGATTTCGCGACAAGCGATGCGATGGAGCCTCATATCCAGCCTGTCACACTGACGAAGACTCCAACCAAAGTTGAGCTGACGAAGCAAGAGCTGCAGGAAGCGCTCCATTTCCATCTGATCATCATGCGGCTCGTGTGCATGGGTGTTGAGGATGCGATGCGAGAGGTTGACATCGCGGGTGATGATGTGTGGAGAGAGTTCTCCGAGCAGAACGACAAGGGGTACTTGGTCGTGCCGAGCATCTTTGACGCTACGACGAAGACGTTCTCGATCGACTGGGAATACGTTCATGATATCCTGGGCAAGCCGCTCATTCAGCCAATGTGGCCGTTCCCAGCCGCGTCGGAGTACCCGCAAGAAGAATGGATTTGCGTTCCGACATTTCGTAAGAATGTAACCTATGCGGTCAAGGGTTTGTCTTCTCAGACTGCAAAGGATATGAAGATCGCTTTTGCAGATAAACTGACGTGGGACAAGCACATCAAAGAAGGAAAGTCGTCGCAAGGGAACCCGATCTTGGGCCGCTGGCATAAGGCAGGGCAAATTATGGAAGCCGAAGACGATCAGCCCTTAGTGTACGGGATTCAGATGCCACCGATCGTGCCAATGATTCGGTTTGTCATGCAGCGAAACAACAACGAAGCGAGCATCGCGATTCCAAGCACAAAGTTCAACGAGCGGCTGCTGCTTCCTGAATTCACTTCGCTATTGCGCTTGACAAAGACTCGGTATTTCGAAGCGATTGGCATTGTGCCTGTGCTGTACGAGTTCGAGCGCAAATGCCAAATGTCGAATTTGATGGGGAAGATCGGACTGGAGCTAGATATCAGCCTACTCGACGACGCGACGTGTAAGCCGGCATACGAGCGCTTAGAGATCCTAGGCGACACGTATCTGAAGCTGGAGACAACGTGGTTCATGTACGAGAAGCGCAAAGATATCGCACAGGAAGGAGAATTGACGAGGCTGCGACGGGACATTATTCGAAATGATCGATTGAACGAGTTTGCGCTGGCGGCGAGGCTGCACCATTACATTTTGATCCCTTCAGAGATTGAGCAACGCCCGTTTGAGTGCTGGAAACCGTCCTGCATGGGGAAAACACCGAAACCCATCGTGGCTGCGTCGAAATGGATAGCAGATGTGTTGGAAGCGATCTGCGGCGCCTACATCCTTGGTCAGGGCGAGAAAGGCGCGCGATACTTCTTGAAGTGGATTGGTGTGAGTGTCATGGAAGAGCCGTTTATGTTTTCGCGTCCGTTTTATCCCGATTGCTTCCCATGTGAACTGTACGACGACGATTTCATCGGCGGCGGCGGTGTGAACCCGTTGGCGCTCGATTTCTCGATTGCAAGATTTGAAGATGTATCGCAGAGATTGGTGTGTCTGCAGCAACGACTCAAGTACACCTTCAAGAACAAGCATTTGCTGCTTGAGGCTGTCACGCACCCGACTGCTGGTCATCTGGAGCTTCACATAGTTGCGAATCAGAGCAAGCATCCTGACAGCAGCATGCAGAAGATGTTCTGGAAAGGCGACTACGAACGCCTGGAGTACCTCGGAGATGCGATCATTGAATATTTGACGCTGTCGTATGCATTTTTGAGGTACGACAAATGGCTTCCGGGCTCGCTGTCGCAGTGGAAGAGTGCCACCGTGTCGAACGATGCGTTGGGCAAGACCGCGCTTGCGTACTTTGGTGTGGACGAGTGCATTTTGGCTGGAGCTGTGCAAATGAATCGAGAAACGCTGCAGGTTATGTCTCGCATCGAGCGAAAATACCCTCGTGCTGGAATGAGTGAAAGCATTAGCAACACGAATTTCACGGCGATTGCGAACTCATCTTCGCGGAAGAAAGTCAAGGCGACAGGTACGAATCCAATGGCACTACCGAAGATGTTTGCAGATGTGTTCGAAGCTCTTGTCGCCGCGGTGTTCTTGGACTCAGGCAAAGATCTCCAGACAACTCGCGATGTGTTCCTCGGTCCGTTGCTAGATACAGTGGGGAAAGATGCGCTGGCGTACGTTTGCCACGAGAGCGGGCTCACGATAGACCACTACATTGATGACGGAGGCTCTGGCGAGCAAGACGAGATCATGGAGTCCTTGTTCAGCGATGAAGACTGAGAAACAGCGTTTTCGAACACGAATCGTTGTCACCAATGTGAGCAAATTTTGAAACGCACAGCTCCGTTGGTGTCGTGTATGTGACACGATTGTGATCTAGAAGAGATATTATAGCACTAATTGTCCATCCGTTGATGTCTGTCTATGTGGTTATATTTTGCATGGTTTCGAGGTAAACGACAAGGGGGGGGAGAGAGAACAGCGTCTGTCGATGCTGCTCGACTTTCGCTCGCGAGTGTGGGCAGCGGAGTTGATGATGTGCATACTTCTAGATCCTTCGCGCATGCTCCTATCTTTTTGCGCCCAACAAACGTGCTGCTTTGATATGCTGGGGATTGACGAGATCGTGAGCCCAGCTGAGAAATTGAAGTTCGACTCAACACAAACTTAAGCAGTAGATCCGCTCGTGTTTCATCACACAAGCTCCTCAAAGTAGCTAAGGAGTATCTATCTTTGACGCCGGTAGGGACTTTCCTCCTACACGATGACGTTGACGGTGGTGGGAGTTTTGTACAGCAATCGTGAGCAGTTTGTGGGATAGACAGCACCAGCAAGCACCTCTCCGGACAATCACGATTACGATGTATCCAGTCAGTCGGAGGTTGTGCGACCAGCTCACTTCGACATCACTGCATTCACTCTCTGCTCTGTGTGCATGTTCACACATGGGACACGATTTCCAAATCATACGAATCAAATTGGGCGGTTTCTGGAGAGGAGTGTGTTGAAAGAGCGATCGCGATTACGAAAGGGACGTTGGTGTGCAAGTGAAGGCAAATAAATGGTGGCTTCAACCAGGAAATCATTGTTGTTGTTGCCAGCCAGCCGGCATTGGTTGACTGGCACAGTACATTCACACACACACATTACTTGCATGTACGCGCCTCCCCTTGGGCTTTGGAGTTGATCGATCACCTTTCTGAAGATCACCTGCCCATTTCATTCATTTTTCAATTGCCTTTGGACCACAGATCTGTCCGACTGACTACCTCAACATCTCCAGTTGCACTGCACTGCACCAAGCAACCTACTTCTTACAATTCGACCACGACACCATGGCCACCACTTCCAACTCTATCCAGCCACGTTCCGCGCCTACGTCTGCGAGAGTAACGGCGACGCAATGAAGCACATCAAGCTTCGCATGGCCGAGTCGCAGTTGTCCGTGCATCCAGACCAGGTGCACATCAAGGTACACGCCGCGGCGCTCAACCCGACCGACTACGAGCTTGTGGAGGTGAGCGACTGCCTCCCGGGGCGCCCGAGCACGGAGAGGCCGTTCTGCCTCGGCTTCGACGGCGCCGGCGCGACCGTCGAGACGGGAAGACCAAGTCGCCACGACAAATGCCTTCAAGGTCGGCGACGCGGTGTACGCGATGGCGTGCTTGGCTGTTCCGGTACGTTCGCCGAGTACGTGGTGGTGGACGCCAAGTACGTGGCGATCAAGCCGAACAACATAAGCTTCACCCACGCCGCGGACCTGCCGCTCGTGGGTGAGGCCAGCTACCAGGCGCTCGTGAACCGCGGTGAGGTCAAGCAGGGCAACCGCGTGCTCGTACTCGGCGGTAGCAGTGGCACTGGTGCCGCCGGCATCCAGATCGCCAAGGCGCTCGGCGCAGCGCACGTCACGGCGACCACGAGCATGCGCAACGTGGCGCTCTTCAAGCCCTTCAGCGCCGACCGCGTGATCGACTGCATGCAGGAGCAGTGGTTCGACGTGCTCGGCGCGCACTCGATCGACCTCATCTACGACTGCGGCGTCGAGCCGCACGCGTGGAATGACGTGGTGCAGAAGGTACTCAAGAAAGGCGCGGGTGTCTTCGTGACCATCAAGCCCAAGGTAAGTCCGAACGAGTCGCCCATCGTCGCCAGTTTCTACGTGAGCGCGCGCGTTGCGACGACCGTGGACCTCGTGGCGCTCACGAAAATGGTCGAGGCTGGGGAGCTCGTTGTCTCCATCGAATCCGGCACCCGTTTGAGAACTTGCTGGACGCTGTGCGCGTGCAAAAGTCGAACCACGCGCGTGGCAAGATCATCCTCCAGGTGATTCCAGATAACGAGTAATTAGGAAACTAACAGTGAGACAGAGAGATTCGTTCACCTTGATCATTGCAAACTGCGTTTGTTCCATTATCCAGTAAAGTGTGCACACGTACCGCAGACTCGACAAGATCAGACTTGCTTTGGTTTGACTATGTGCGGTGAGCTCAACCGGAAAATCACAAAGTGGAACAGCGCACAACACAGCGCGGCGCTCTCGAACTGCAACGCCGCCTCAGATAACGGTCGCAACGCAATACACGAGACGCTCATGGCGGCAACGCACCCCGAAGCGCAGAAGAGTGTGGCCAGGATGAGATCCTTGGAGCCAAGGTACCGCGGCACGCGTCGCCAGGTCTCAGGCCACGGCGCACACAAGTAGCGCTGGTACGCTCTCCCGATGACGACATTGACGACCGCCGTGCCAGCGAACCGCAGCAGGAAGAGCGTGTTGAGGAATACCGCTTTCATCTCCAGAGTGTGATCAGTAGTCGGCAGAGTTGACTGCGTCCTTGTTGCTGAATTCTGGGGCTTGCTCGATGCTGCTGACGCCAGGAGGATCTCGAGAAGACACGTCTGCGCCATCTTCCAGCAGAGCAAAACCAACACGCAGAGGCAGATGGTCGGCATCGCATGTCGCCTTGACAACACTTTGAGGCGATAGAGGAACAGCAGCAGCCCGCACTGCAGCAGCGCCTTGCTCAGGTGCACGTACACCTCAAACGACGCAATCCCCGTCAGTTGCAAGTGGAATGAGGAAGGATGAGGAGGGTTGGATCCAACAGCAGCGAATGATGAATTGTCCTTCTGACCGCCGCCGTCCGAACTCGCAGTTGCGGTCTTCGACGTATCCTTCAGCGTGCTCTGCTGCACCATTCGCGCGATTAGCTCCAGATCCTGAGGTGTATGGAGGTTTTCGGCCCACCGCAGCACGTTGAAGAAGCCTCGCTGGTCCTGAAACGACGGTGGCGTGATGGTTGAGAACACACCGCTGCTACTGAGCTGGTGGAAGTCGAGCGTCGCGCTCTGCAGCTGACAGGAGACGAAGAGCGCACCCGTGAGCGTCGTGAAGAGGAAGAGCTTGTCGCGCACAGAGAGCCGACCCATCAGGAATGAATGAAATAGCGATGGACTGAGTCGTGGGCTTGGATGAAATCTGCGTGCCATGCCATGCGGAACAAGATCCTGTGAGTCGGTGTCGGTTACCGGATTTACCTCTTCGCACAGACGTCCCACGAGTATATTGAGTTGGTTCAATTTGCAGCAGAGTGCGAGTACCTGAATGATTCATTCACCAAGCTCATACCTGACAGGCAACAGTGCGTCGGTGCCTTGACGTGCTTGTATTTCTTTTAGTTTTGCCATGTGTACCTGGACCCCGCCAAAATCACATCACCGTCATCACCTTGAACCACGAACATGGCGATCGTGAATCTTGAAGAGAAAGAAGCCACGCACTGGATAGTTTTATGCGGTGGCTGGAAGCAGTGAACGAATGAGTTCTCATAGAATCGTGGCAGTCAGTGTGAGTAAAATGCCGTATCCATTCCTATCTAAAACATAATCTCTGTATGCACATACAATCTACCTGTTTTTCTCTTCTTCTCCGGCTTCTCTTTGTTTTTGTCTTTTTCTCTCTTCATCGTATCTTCATGCTGCTTCGCACTTGTTTATATCTCAATGCCGACTCATCTTGCCTGTTCCTCCTCTTCGTTGGCAAAATACGCAGATTGACGGCTACATGCCCGGTCGTCATTCTTCGCTTTGTCTCGAAAAATTGTGCGCTGTCAGTGACGCAAGAGACAATAGCTCGCTCGCTGAGAACAACCAAAGGACGTTTTTAAAAAAGTCTTTCGTTTATTTCTTCTTCGACCGAGTCTCCGTCGCTCTTCTTCCTCATCCTCGCCGCTTACTGGTTCTTCTTCTCAGCGCCAAGACGCGCCTCGAGCTCGCGCGCACTAATGCGACGTCCGACAAACTTCAGCACTTCGTCGATAAGAATCACAGGAAGCGAGAAAGCCAGCACCACAAGCCACTCGTTGAAGTCCAGAGGCGTCACGCTGAATGTGTCAGCCAAGACGTCCACGTACAGGATCAAAAAGTGCATGCCGAACGACACCACCATGGCGATAATCAGGTACGGGTTCGACCATGGAGGCATCGTGACTAAACTGCCGTCTTCCGAGAGCGCGTTCAGCGCATTGAACATCTCAATCGCGACCAAGACCGACAGCGACAGCGTCGACGCCGACTTCTTGCCCTCCGTGAAGTAACGGCACGGGTCGTCCGAGAAGTCCATGCCGTCGAAGTTGTTGACAGTGAAGTCCTTCCACTGGTGGCACTGCGTCCAGTGCGTCAACTGGTCGAACGTGAGGAGGGTGTGGCCATCGCCAGATGCGTCGTAGTACATGTACCAGTACGCGAAAACGCCCACACACGCAAGACCGACGTAAATACCGACCACCATGTAGCGGAAGAATACCCAGCCGTTAATTAGCACGTCGTCGCTGCGGCGAGGTGGCTTCGTCATGATGTCCTTGTCAGGAGGGTTGAAGCCCAGAGCCGTGGCTGGAGGGCCATCCGTGACGAGGTTCACCCACAGCAGCTGCACTGGAATCAAACCTTCAGGGAGACCCAGAGCGGCCGTGAAGAAGATAGCAGCGACTTCACCAATGTTCGATGAGATCAAGTAGCGAATGAACGCCTGCATGTTGTTGTAGATGGCACGGCCCTCCTCGACAGCAGACACAATCGTGGCGAAATTGTCGTCCGCCAGAATCATGTCCGCAGCTTGCTTCGCGACTTCGGTACCGGTGATACCCATAGCGATACCGATATCAGCCTGCTTCAGCGCAGGCGCGTCGTTCACACCGTCACCAGTCATAGCAGTGACTTCACCTTGCTGCTTCAGCATCTTCACCAGCAGCTGCTTGTGCTTTGGCTCCGTTCGGGAGAACACAAGACCGTTGCCGCTCTTGTCCATCAAGTACTCGATTTGCTTCGCTTCTGGGAGCGCAAAGAAATCGGCGCCAGTGAACGACTTGTGCGACACATCCTCAGTGTCCGTGAAGACACCAATCTTGCGCGCAATACTTTCAGCAGTCAGTTTGTTGTCACCAGTGATGACAATGACTCGAATGCCAGCGGTGTGGCAGGTCTCAATCATCGGGCGCACTTCTGGACGTGGAGGGTCCAACATGCTCGCCAAACCCACAAACGTCAAGTCCTTCTCGATCTCAGCAAACTTTTCAGTCTTCTCCAACAACTTGTGCGCAGGGTGGTGACGGTCTCCGTCGTACGAGCCCAACTCACCAAGGTCATCCTTCTTCGCCAACGCGAGGCAACGGAGCGACTTGCGAGCGAGGTTCGACACTTGAGCCAAGATCACTTGACGACCAGCGCTGGTCAATGGCTTCACGGTGCCGTCAGCCAGCTGAATGCTGGAGCAGCGGTCGATCAAACCTTCTGGCGCACCCTTCACGAACAGAATGTTCTGGTTTGAGGTAGCCGAGCGAGTGGCGCGGCCGACCGTCGACGAACCAGACTTCGAGCAAAGAACCGACATCGACTTGCGGTCGCGAGAGAACTCCAGGATCGCCAACTTCTTGTGCTGGTCGAGCCAGTACTCGTTGCAGAACTGCACAGCCTTCGCTGGGTTGGAGCTCTGAAGCGACTCAAACTCAGCCTGCTTGGCAGGGTCTTCTGGCAAACCAATCTTCTCAACCAAAACCTTCAGGGCAGCTTCGGTTGGCTCACCCACGCGCAAGTACTTTCCTTCCTTGTACTCGATTGCAGACTCGTTGCAGATAGCGCAGATCTTCGAGATCGCACTGATGGTCTTCGACTGCGTCAATGGAGCACCCTGGACCTTGCCGATAGGCGCGTATGTGTGTCCTTCCACGTCGTACGTGATGAGCTCCGTCTCCGATTTGCCTGGGTGCGAAAAAGTCACGCATGACATCTCGTTTGTGGTAAGCGTACCGGTCTTGTCCGAGCAAATCACCGACGTGCAACCAAGCGTTTCCACCGATGGCAGCTTGCGCACAATCGCATTCTTCTTCGCCATCTTACGCGTGCCAAGAGCAAGGCACGTGGTGATCACAGCAGGAAGCCCTTCTGGAATAGCCGCGACAGCGAGAGCGACAGCAATCTTGAAGTAGTAAATGCAGCCCTTCAGCACCGAGCCGTGCGATGGGTCAAAGAAGTTCTTGTAGTTGATGATCCACACGACGAGGCACACCACACCGATGACCTTCGAGAGGAGCTCGCCGAATTCATCCAACTTCTTCTTCAAAGGAGTTGACTCTTCTTCGTCAGCAGCTTCTTGCACAGACTGCTGGATCTTGCCGATCTCCGTCTTCATACCGATCTCCGTCACGACACCGCGACCAAGACCGTTGACGACCACCGTGGTGGCGAACAGCAGGTTCGTCTTCGCTTGGATGACGTCCTCCGTTCCCTTTGGAAGCGCATCGATCTCCTTGTTCACCGAAGTACTTTCACCAGTCATCTGAGCCTGCTCGACACGAATAGCAGTGGTCTTCATCGAGATCAGGCGCATATCCGCTGGCACCTTGTCACCGACGCGGATCTCCACCACATCACCAGGCACGAGCTCGCGCGCTGGGATAGTGATCATCTCGCCATCACGCAGCACACGCGCGTTCTCTGGCTGCAGATCCTTCAGCGCATCCAACGCAGCCTCCGCGTTCGACTCTTGCCACACACCCACAATGGCGTTCAAGACCAAGATCACCAAGATGACCAGCGGCTCCACGTATGCCGAGATGCCTTCTTCGCCACCTTCAAAGTAGGCGAGCACGAACGACACCGCCGCCGCGCCAAGCAGAATCTTGACGAGCGCGTCATCGAACTGCTCCAACACCAACTTCCACAGCGGCGTTCCTTCTTCCTTGTCGAGCTCGTTGAACCCGTACACCGCGCGCTGCTTCTCCACCGCGTCAGTGGTTAGACCTTTCTCTTCGGTCACATTAAAGTGCTTGAGCACGGCCGCTGGGGTTTCCTGTGACCCGTTCAAAACCAGATTCCGATACATACCGTTAGATAAATGATATTACAAACAAGTCGTGTGAATTGCTACGTTACATCCTTTTGAGCAATCGAAAGCGGGGATGGCTGGATGCGACGCCAGGGAAACAAACCCTCAGGTGTGATAGCTAGATAGATAGATAGGCAACGAGCCAAGCGAACGTACCAGCTCCAAACGCACTCGAGCGTCACTCATTCTCGTCTCGTCACGCGGCTGCTGCTGCTGCTGCTCTCGCGCGCGCTTCTCTCTCTCTCTTCTCCCTTCTCTTCTCTTGTCTTCTCCGCGCGCCGTGTGGGTGCGGGGTTTCCCTTTGAGAGTGAGCGAGGCGTGGCTGCTCAAACAAGCCAAGCAAGAAAGGGAGGCGACGAGTTTCGTTTGGGGCGGGGTGGAAAGAAAGGAGGGGTGGAAGATTCTCGATACCCAAAAAAGTATCCAGGAGGGTTTCGATACAAATGCCAAGATAAACGAGAAGCAAATGAATTGCGAGCGCGATCTCGAATGAATTGCACCGAAGCACCAGCACAGCTTCCACGTGGAAGCTGGTGAGAAAAATGAATTGTGCAGTGTTTGCAATTCATTGGGCTTGGAGGGAATGTACCTCTTCATACAGCCACTGGTCACTATCGTGATGCTAAAGGGTTTTGATGGAATTTTATGAAAACCCCACTTGCGACAAAGTATATTTTGTCACAGATTTAAATAGCGCTCCTCATAGTGAATTGTACGAGGTTATTGCACGAAAATAAGAAGGCGAATGGACCTTCGGAGTCCCTACATTATGAGCGGTTCAACTTGGACGCCCATCACGAAATGCTGCATCTCTCAAGCTTCTATCTTCTCATCTTCTTCACCCTGTAAATATGGCCTGAAGTGAAGCATTTTAGCCATCGAAAAGTGCACATTGTTTATTATCGCGACGAGAAACCTTCGCGCGACGAGCATCTCGACGCCAGAGCACCAACATTGTTTGTGTGAGCGTGTGTATTTCAGCTTGGCACTCGGTTATCCGTTCAAGTAAAGTAGGAGCAGCGGTCCAGACTAAGAAGAGATGCTGATATTTGCCCCCTCCGCTTGTTTCTCCTTTATTGCGCTACGGCGCGCGTGGAGCCATCCTCTTCATGTGCACCCCAGTCGTGATCGCCTTTCCGTTGCGAGGCTTTTTGAGTCTGAACACTTTTCCTCTCTCGATAGATTCTGCGGCTGGGCACCAAGAACTACTCTCCCACCGCAACGTGTTGCATATATACTCTCATCGCAAGACAATGCACTCAACTCACGCACTGCACCAACACAACACGTTCAATGAGCGAGTCCTCACACGTGAGCTCGTTCACGCGCTCTTCTTCTACTGAGAAAATTCGCTTTCTGGTATCATTAACTTGCTGTTAACAATATATTCCACACAGCTGGACTACTACGCCCACACGAGGTCGCCATGCACACATGCTGCGTGCATGCAACCGCGTGACCGCATGCGATTCGGTTCAGGTCGGAGACCTATCCGTCGCGCATTGCCTTCTCTCCTCGTCAGGTTGACGACTGCATGCATGAGGAGGTCCCAGGTGCTGCAAGGAAATGCGTTGTTGTGAACGTGCAACCAACCAGGATCGACTTCTTGCCGCAGACGCTTGGTCACGGAGGCTTGGTCACGGAGGCTTGGTCACGGAGGCTTGGTCACAGAGGCTTGGTCACAGAGGCTTGGTCACAGAGGCTCACTCCATGGTTCTCGCGACGCAACCGACCTTCGGAGGTATGAACAAGGGGATTGAGGGATTGCTTGCTTGCTGATAGGGAGCGTGCGTCTCCTAGCACGGCCAGCTCACGATTCCGAGCGGGGGAGAGAGGCACGCCACACCCTCCGAGCCGCCTTCTTGATCATTTGTGCGCGCGATGTCAAAATGGAGTGTGAGAAGCCTTGCCACAAAAAAGCAAAAGCGGCGTTTGGTCAGGATCCACAAGGAGTTCAATAGAACTTGGTAAAAGCGAGAACCAATGTGCAACTGGTCATTTAATGGAGGATCTGATCGCATCAAAGGCATTTTAAAATTCATGACAATGGGAAGCACGACCATTGGAGCTAAGTCCCATATTCACCGCACACA
>JALBZD010000614.1:0-20769 GCA_038050675.1 Globisporangium cylindrosporum | reverse complement strand
GCTGTTGAGCTGGTTCTGCAGATCTATCACCTGCTTGCGCAAGTACATGAGCTCGGCCTTGCGCTCATTGCGTGCTTTGTTCGGATCCCACGTGATCGGTTTCCTTGCGTTGTTCGGCGCAGTCAGCAACGTCGCTGGGGACTCGTCAAGATAGTGGAGGCTACCAGGAGTCGTTGTTAGAGACTCACGTTGCTGCACGAATGTAGACCGCTTTGCTCTTTAGATTTTTCATTCAGCTCCTGCAGTCAAGTTCCCTCTCTTTTTTTCGATGGGCTGGGTGATGCGTCAGGGACCTCCATTCGACAAGCGGATAGATAGCGGATCCTGTGGATACTGGCCGCCGACCTCGTCCGTCACCCCGGACGACGCGAACGTCTCTGTCACCCAAACATGGCAACAAAATACGAGTGCGCTCAGTCCGTCTTGCATGTTCTCGTGGGTTGGGGGAACGGACCACTCCGTGCAGAAGAGAAGCCCTAGCGTGATGATGGCTTGTGGAGTGAGGAAGGAGCTCATCAAACGTCAAGCGGAAATGGTACCAGATGGTACACAGTACCATCACATTAGAGTACAGTGTACCGGTAAGCCGCCAAGAAATGATGAGTATGAGTGTTGATCACTTCTGTTTTTCTCAGCTCTTCCAATCGCTCCTGTTTGGATGAGTGCGGACAAATTTCTTGAGTCGTATTTAACATTTATTTAATATTCTTATCGATACAATTTAACAAGTTGCGCGGACTTTATTGGATCTGGCGTGATGTGTGGAGCTCGCCCTTTCTCTACTCCATGGTCCCATCTCCTCCCACGAGATCATCTGTTTGCCCACTCTCCCAGTCTCTCTCTCTGCTGATGCTGCGACCGCAATCGCGCTTCAAAAGAGCCTCACAGACAGAGAGCTCGAGTCATTCCTGTTGCGACCAGCAAGTCCCAAGGTCACTCGCTCACTCACTCACGCCTCGTCTCGTCTCGTCGGACCTGCTCGATTGGAAGAGCGAGCAGATCAACTCGTCCTATCAACGCCTCCACGTCCTTCCTGCGCCTGCTAGTCAAAGCCCGAGACTGGACACCACCCAGCCTTCCCGCAGACGTCACGAGCAATGACGTTTCTGATCGAAGACGCCGCGCCAGAGGACTTCCAGGCCGCGCTCACGTTCGTGGACGAGTACGAGTCGTCGTCGTCCGAGTTCAGCGAAGAGCTGCTGCTGCCAACAGCGCTAGCCACCAATAGCACATCTACGCTCGCTCTCAGCAGTGGCGTCCGCAGTCTCAGCAGCTTTGGATACAGCAACATCCACAACAGCAGAAGCAGGAAGCACGATGAACCTGAGATCGAAGACGACCTGATCTCGCTCGGCGACCTGGACATCATCGAGATCGCGAGCTTCGTTGACGAGAGCCAGTCCTCGTCGTACTCTACTTCGTCTCCAGCGCCGTCGTTCTCGTCTTCTTCGTCGTCTGTGATCGAGTCACCATTGAAAGCATACCTGCCGATCCAGCCGCGTCAGTACCGATCCGTGAGCGCGGCTGCGAAGAAGGTTCCGGTGCTCACGAAGAGCGGCAAGAAGCCGATCACGTGGGATCCAAACAAAGCACGCAATGAGCGCAAGGCCGAGCTCATGTACCTGCGTAAGCAGGTGATGGATCTGCAGAACCAGCTCAACAGCGTCAAGACCAAGAAGCCGCGCATCTCGTCGCAGATCCACCCGATTTTACCATCGAGTCATCAGATCATTCCGACGAGCACAAAGCCTCAGCAGCCGAGCAACCCGGCGGTGGTGAACGTGTGGAAAGCACTCGCGGACCGCCAGCGCGACATGCGCGTCAAGTCGGAGCGCGAGAATATCCGCTTGAAGATGGTACTTGAGGGCCAAATCAAGATCGCCAAGAGCCTGGAGGAGATGCTCAACAAGAAGACCTCGACCAAGGTAGGTTTCTATGAGGCGCTGATTGTTGCGTTCACTCTTTTGTCCGACTTGCTAATCGTGTGGCTTTCCGTGCCATCAACAGAAAATCGAAGAGAGCGTCAACGGCAAGCCGCTCACGCACATCTACCCACCGACGGCCGATCGCACGGACTCGACCACGTTCGAGGAGTTATTGGCAGGTGTCGAAGAGGCGTACTCGGAGATTGACGCCGTGTTCGAGGCCAACGGACTCGCGAAGAGTGAGATACACAGCGACGCCAAGATGCGTCTCAACGGCTCGAACGGTATCTACCTCGAGGTGTTTGCTGGCAAGGTGCTGCCGTTCAGCCTGCACTCGACCAGTAATGCCGTGTGGAACCACTTTGCGAATCCTAAGGAGCTGCACCAGTTCCGCCGCTACTACAACGAAAAGTCCCAGGTAAGTTCCTCTTCCTCTCATTGGCAGTAGAACCTACCGTGGACGGGGTCTCATAGTCTGTACTCCTGTATTTTGTGTGCATTTCTCTATAGACCTCGGATGTGACGGAGGATACGTTGGTGGAGAACTTCAACATGGTGCTGCACGCGAACCGCACGAGCGCGATTTTCCGAGTGAAGCGGATTATGCGGCGATACATCGAGGAAGAGCGCGTTGTGGTGGTCTGGTGGGCGTTCATTGACCCCATCGAGCTCTCGGACGAGCCACTGTCGGGGGTCCGATTCTTGGAGAAGGGATACATTCTCATCAAGAAGCCGACGTCGGTCTCCGGGAACTTCTCGCTGCTGCAGACGTGTTACGTCACGACCCCGGTGTTCACGGGCGAGTGGACGCAGGACGATCACCCGCAGGTCGGCGCAATCACTGACTTTGTGCTGAGTTCGACCGAATCCAACATTTCCGCGAGTCACCAGATGATTGAGGACGTGCTGCTGCAGCAGGCGATGAAGACCAGTGTCTTCTGAAGCGAGACAGGAAGGAAGCGTGGAGGTGTGGATCTCGTCGTGTTGGATATTTACTATGCATTTTGCTGCCCAATCTGTGGGAAAAAGAGAAATTTGTTTGTCGAAAAGATGTGTGGCCAATTGTGCTTCCTTGTGTGTGAAGCTTTGACCCCAGAGGCTGTCGAGTTGGTTGACAGCAGAGAACGAGGGCTGGTGGCAAAAGTCTTGGCAGACGAGACCACTGAGCATGTTCGTTGACATCATTGGACGAAACAACAATTGCCTCCTCCGTTTTTTTAGACATTGGCACAATCTCGTTGTCTTCAGGAGTGCACGTTTGCGAAGTGACCGACGTTGGTTCACCATGCTGAACAAGCTGCTCTGTTGCAAATGATGCATTTGCATGAGAATAATGCTCTCATTTGGACCTCCTCATCTGATCCGCTGTTTGGATGAGTGAATCGCGCCATCTGATCCGCATCAGATCTGAATAAATAGGTATGAGTCACCTGTTTTTGATCCGATCAATCTGATCCAGTTTCTTGTCACCCGAGTTTACTCTATTTATCACACGGCGCCGGCCTTATTGGTGTGTGTATCTGCCTGCGGCTTTTCCAGCGCTTGCTTGCTGGATTGATCGACTGTCAGACAAAACACTAACTCTCAATCTTGGACGGCCGCCCTCGACCATGACGTTCCTGATGGAGGACGCAGAGCGCGAGAGTCTCCAGGCGGCGCTCTCATTCATGGACGACTTTGAGGCATCAACGTCATCCCTCTCCTCTGAGCTCCGAACCAGTCACGACAGGGAGCTGGAGGCAGAAGACGAAGAGCTCCTCTCGTATGCCGGCGAGCTCGATATCATCGAGATCGAGAGCTTGATCGATGAGGGACAGCAGTTTGCGCTTGGACCGAGTGGCGAGGTGCATCGAATGACTACACACGTTGTCCCAGAGCAGCCAACGCAGTATCGCCATGTGAAGAAGGCGCGCGCAAAGACGAAGAAAGAAAAGGCGCTCGCTTTAGAGAATGGAATGGAGGAGGAAGAGAAGGAGAAGAAGAAGAAGAAGAAAGTGGTGACGTGGGATCCAAATAAAGCGCGTAACGAGCGCAAGGCCGAGATCATCTACCTGCGCAAGCAGGTCTCGGATCTGCAGACCCAGCTGGACGACATTGAGAAGAAAAAACCGCGCATCTGCTCACAGAGTCACTCGAGCTCATCATCACAAAACAAGCGGGAAATCGTATCAATAAGAGCAGCAGCACCACGGACAGAAGAAGAACTCAGCAGCAGCAATATCGACGAAAGCAGCGTCTGGAAGGCGATCGCGGGCCGGCAGCACAACATGCGCGTCAAGTCCGAGCATGAGAACATTCGCTTGAAGATAGTGCTCGAGAACCAGTTGCGGATCGCTAAGAGCCTCGAGGAGATCCTTAACAAGAAGACAATCAAGAAGGTATGTGAACTGGGCTTGCTATTCCCCATTGTTTTTTCCCTTTATTGAACCCATCACTCATGTCAGTATCCCCATTGTATCACTTGATCCACCAGGACATGGAGAGATGCACAGATGGCAAGCTGCTGAGTCATATGTACCCGCCGACTGCGGATCGCTCGGACGCCGCCGCATTCGAGGAGTTGCTGGCTGGTGTCGAGCAATCCTACGCCGAGATTGACGCGATCTTTCAAGCCAACGGACTTGTAGAGAACGAGACGCGCAGCGACGCCAAGATGCGCTGCAATGACTCGAACGACATCTATCTCGAAGTGTTTGAAGGCAAAGTGCTGCCGTTTGAACTGCAGACGACCGGTGTAGCAGTGTGGAGACACTTTGTCCAGGCGAAAGAGCGAAAGCGACACCGCTTTTACTTCACCGATACTCAGGTAATGTTAATGGGCTCAACACTTTGGCTCTACATCCACTGGTGTTATTTGCTCGGCTCAGGCTCATACTTTCGTGTCATTTCCTGATCATCCCGTAGACCCATGAAATCACGGACGACACGCTCGTGGAGAACTTCAACATGATCCTGCACGCGAACCGCACGAGCGCCGTGTTCAAGGTCAAGCAAATCCTGCGGCGGTACATCGAGGAAGAGCGGGTTATTATCGTCTGGTGGGCGTTCATCAACCCGATTGAGCTCTCGGACGAACCGTTGTCTGGGGTCCGCTTCCTGGAGAAAGGGTACATTTTGATCAAGAAACCAACTTCCATAGTATCAGGCGATGATTTTTCGCTGCTGCAGACATGTTACATCACAACGCCGCTGTTCACGGGTGAGTGGACCCAGGACGACCACCCGCAGGTCGGCGCGATCACGGACTTTGTGCTCAGTACAACAAAGTTCAACATCTCGACGACCCACCAGATGATCGAGGACGTGCTGCTGCAGCAGGCGATGAAGACGGACTCTAGCAATACTAGCAGGGCGTGCAGCTTTGCGAGCGTCTGAACGAGCGGTCAAACCCACACACACAGAGCATTGTCCTGTCCTATATAAGGCTCTGAGAGCCGCGTACCCGGCCATTCTTGACAAAGGAACCCGGTTGATCAGTACTCTCGTTGGCTCAACTCGCTCCACCAGGAGAAGACTCAAGAGAAGCAGTTGTCAAAGGTCGGCTCGAATACCTCTTAGTTACACATAAAAGTTGAAAAATACCTCTATAAGATGCAGTGTTTGCCTTTGATTGCGACAATTTCGGTTCAGCACAAAACCCTGTCTATTCTGACTGCGGACTGTCTCAGCATGCTGGGCACGCGTTCGTTGTTTCTTGCGGCTTAAACGTCAAACCACATGGAGCGAGTGAGCGAGTGGCATAGGGAAACGAACCTGAGAACAATTGTCAGGCATCTGCCGATTCGCCACTGACTGTATTTGCGCAAACACGCGGAAGCCAAGCGCCAAGTGCCACACTGCGACGCCGGACGCGCACCCATCCCATCCCATCCATCCCACCTCACTTCACTTGACTTCATATGAGACGCTGCCGTCTGCCACGAAAGACTCGCATGAACGCGCGCTCGCGTTTTAATCACTCGCTCGTTCTTGCTTTCCTCCAAGCGGCGTGCAGTTGAACAGGTCAGTCCGCCCGCACTCCGATATATCAGACAATCAAGTGCGTCGCTACCATGACGGCGGGATTAGTAGACGACACCGAGTACAGCGACGAGCTGCTCGCGGCGATCGACTTTGTGGACGGCTTCCAGTTCGCGTCCTCTCAGACCTCGGAGCTCCCTGAGGTGGCTGCTACTGGGGTTGACGGATCCATAGGAGCCCCTGGAGAGCCCGAGGGAGAGCTCGTATCTACCCAGCGAGTGCCTCGGGTAGTAGCGACTGAGCTCCATGACGCGGATGCTCTCGCGCTCGTGTCGCTTGAGGAGCTGAGCTCGGAAGAGATCGAAGAGCTCTCGAGCGTCGTGGTAGAGTCCAGTTCCACCATTGTAGCGCATTCCCGCAAAGTAGATGTTGACCAGCAAAACCAACAAGACTGTGAAAAGCAAATACAGGTGAGCGACCAGACCCCGCACAAGAAGAAGAAATTTCCCTGGGATCCCAACAAAGCGCGCAACGCACGCCGAGAAGAGCTCGCGTACCTGCGCAAGTAGGTGGCAGACCTAGAGACGCAGCTCGCTGAGGCCCAAGCCAAGCAGCCACCTCACAGCATCACCACCACTTTGATTGCTGGCTGTCGATCAAGCAGCTGCACAGCTTCAGCTCATTGCCAATAAATTTAAGAACTCAACCACCACAACAAGGACCAGGTGCACGCGCCTGGGAGGAAATCGCGACAAACCAGTTGACAATGCGCACCAAAGCCGAGCGCGAGAACATTCGCCTGAAGCTCATGTCCGAGAGCCAGCTCAAGATCGCAAAGAGTCTGGAGAAGCACCTGGGCAAAGCCACATTCACACAGGTGAGTAGTACGTCTAAGCTTGAGGGGAGTCTCATGGATACCTTGGTGGTTCACCATTCGTGTGCTGTGTGTGTGACTCGTATCATATCAGGAAATCCGGCGGTGCTTTGCCGCCAACCAGATTCAAGAGATGTACCCGCCGCTTTCACAGAGCGACTCAGAAACGACGATCTTCAACGAGCTCTTGGCTGGCACCGACCAGTCGTACGCTGAGGTGGACACTGTCTTTGAAGACAACGGGCTGGCGAACTCTGAGACTTCGCACCTCAACACCCAGATGCGCTCTAAGAGCTCGGGCACGTTCTGTTTCGAGATCTTCACGACCAAAATGCTGCCGTTCGAGTATCACGCGACAGTGAACACGGTCTGGGATCACTTTGTATCCGCCAAGGAGCGCATTCCCACGCGGCGTTACTATAATAAATCACCCAAGGTGTTCCTGCAGCCCACGAGTTCCTATGTCAAGGTGGATTGCACTTCTATCTTCCTGTGTGTCTACTACTACTACTTCGAAGTAGTATTCCTTTGGCTAACCGTTGTTGACGCCCTGCCTGCAACTTTGGAAATGATCAGAACTTCCACTTGGAACTTCATGTGAAGAACATGAGCGCGGACTTCGGCGTCAAGCAGATAATTCGGCGCTTCGACGAACCTGATCGCGTGGTGATCGTCTGGCGGTAGTTCATCGATCCGATCGTGTTCTGTGACGAGCCGCTGGTGGGCGTGCGCTTCCTCGAGAAAGGCTACGTCGTGATCAAGAAATCCAAGAAGACCTCGGACGCGTTCACGCTCCTGCAGCCCTGCTACCTGATCTCACCGCTGTTCTCGGAGAAGTACGAAGAAGGCAACCACCTGAAGACCGGCGCGACGACGGACTTTGTGCTCTCGGTGACCACCGCGAACATCCACGCGACCAACCAGATGATCGAAGATTCGCTGCTGCAGCAGGCGATGATGATGAACTCCAGGAGGAATATTTGCGGTGGTAGTGGGGATAGCGACAGTGACGGTAGCTTTAGTGTGAGCGAGCGGCACTTCACGTGTTGACCCCAGTGATATGCGAATGAGACTTTCTTGTTGAGTCCATTGCTTCTGCTATAATGTGCTCGCTTGCATTATGCCGACATCATACCTCTTTATGAGCTGTGCTTTGATTATACCCCTACAGCCACTGTCTGCTGGTCCTCAGCACTACTACTCTGCATCGCGTGCTGCAGCAGCTCGTCTTCGATGATCTGGTGGGTCGCGCGCAGGTTCGCGGAAGTCGCCGTCAGCACGAAGTCCGTGATGATGCCCAGTTTCGGGTGGCTCTCGCTGCTCGCGGCCCATTGCCCATGGAACATAGGCGTGACGATGTGGCACGCCTGCAGGAGCGTGAAGGTGCCGGAGATCGTTGCGGGTTTCTTGACCACGATGTAGCCTTTCTCGAGGAAGCGCACGCCCGTCAAGGGTTCGTGGGATAACTCTATCTGGTCAATGTACGACTGCAGGACGATCACGACGCGATCGGGTTCATCGTAGCGCCGAACGACCTGCTTGACGGCGAAATTTGCGCTTGTGGACTTGGCGTAGAGCTCGACATGGAAACACTATAGAGAATAGCAACAACAACACTGTTAGTGACCACCAGTTCAACTCAAAATTATACCAGACACAAGTTTCAAGACCCATGAACGCACTTACCTTGATATACGAGCAACTGGGCTGCAGAAACACCTTGGGCGTAGCGTTGTAGTAGACGCGCGACTGGATACGTTCTTTGCCAAACACAAAGTGGTCCCAGACCTTCGTTTTCGTGGCTTCAACGCCGAACGGCAGCACTTTGGTCGCAGACACCTCCAGTATCAGGCTGCACATCGCGTTGTTGCCCCCACTCGAGTGCATCCGCGCGTCCAGATGCGGTGTCTCTGTGTGCGCGAGTCCGGTTGTGGTGAAGACAGCATCGATTTCCGCGTACGACTGATCAAGACCCACCAGGAGGCCGTCGATGATCGCTGCGTTTGAGTCTTCGTTGGACGAGGTAGACATGTGCAGGTGACGAGGGTGTGGATTAGGAAAGCATCGCGCGATCGCCTAAGAGAGACCGTAACACAGTAGCAGAGCACGCCCACACAATCATAGCTTTTGTTAGAAAATAAAAATGATAGGCTAGGACAGCACAGCACCACTGCTGGGAACTGTGGCAGCTGACGGAGGGAAGATGAATAACTTGGTGGTAGCACTCACCTCAGAGGACGTGGTGACGCGTCGCAGGTATTTCTTGAGGGTCTTGGCGATCTTGAGTTGACTCTCAAGCACGAACTTGAGGCGGATGTGCTCGCGCTCTGAGGTGGTGCGCATCACCGACTGGTTCTTCGCGATCTCTTCCCAGACGCGCGGCATGGGGGGGGCATCAACTGGTGTCTGCGAGTCATCCCCTGGTCGCTGAGTACCAGAAACCAGAGAAGTACCTGAGGCCTGTTCGGTGTCGCTCTCGCGCTTCTTGCGCTTGACCTCAGCGAGCTGCAGCTCGAGCCCCTCGACCTGCCGGCGCAGAAGCACGAGCTCCTCGCGGCGCTTGTTTCGCGCGTTGTTCGGCCCCCACGTGGATTTCTTCTTCGCCAACGTCGTCGTCGATGTCGTCATCGCCACAACCTGATCCTGTTGCTGGTGGTGGTAGTCAACTATTGGCACTGCTTGGACGATCGCATTGTCAAACGCGAGGATGCTTTTGAGCTTTGCGTGGTCTTCGGCGCTCAATTCGTCAACCGCTGCGAGCGTCTCCACCGACGCAGCATTCACAGCAGTAGCATGACCCTGCGCCGTCTCAGGTGCTGCTGGTAGCGCGCGCTGCCATGCAGCATCGCTCTCAGGGTCGTCATCATGAGCCCTGGATGACGGAGACAACGTGTCACTCCCGTTGCTCTGCTGGAAGTCGTCGATGAAGCCGATCGCCGCCGCGAGCAGCTCGTCGCAGTACTCCAAGTCGTTGTCGTGGTGCGCGCTCATGGAGGTTGGTGGTGGTGTCACTCAGATCCAAATGGTGAATGGATAGAGAGGAGGAGAGGAGGCGATGGGTGCGAGCGAGGCCTCGATGGCACGACGAGTCGCGGCGCCAGAAACTCCAGAGAATTAGTGGTGTCAGTGCTCTTCAAGAGAGCCGCACGTTGATCTGTCCAGGAGGAGCTTCAACGGTGGACTGTCCGACCGACTGACTGATATATCCACAATACCGGAACGGCGTGCAGAAAGGAGCAAACACGCCACGCACTAGATGAGCTGCGCCAGCTGGAGCAGCGCTCGCTCCGCAAACACTCCTGCTCCTCCTGTCTCGCAGAGGGTGTGAAAAGGAGTTCCTTTCGGAATTCGCCTTGGATGACGAGCTGAAGCAAGTTTACCATCATGTCCATGTGTGGTACTGGTCCAGAAGGAAACCTTTTTTAATGCATACCTTGACTGTGCATACGTGATTCCCCGCATATGAGCAATATTGTTGTGTCATACATGCAGTGCTTGGATGGAGGTGCTTCCGACTCTGGTGTGTCCTGAACTTGCATGGCTACATCTCCGAAGACTGGGGGACCACTTGTGCGCCAATTGAGCGACTGACCAGTTGCTTCCGCAGCGTGGGTCCTACGCATAGAATTGATGAAGCCGGTAGTAGTTTCAAATCCCCAGCTCGCGCTGCTGCCTTTAGAATGGCGACCCCCATTGCTCTGTGAAGAACAGTTCATCAAACACAAGGGAGAACCACATGATGAAGAAAGACAAATCCAGCAGTATACTTGTACAAGTCTAAGTTACAAATTTATTCATCAGCGGTCAGCCTCCCACCACCTCGTTCTTATTCGCGCAGTCTGCTCGGCGGCGTGTGCTGTCGCGGTGCAGCGCCGGCGAGTATGCGAGCACAGTACAGTACGCTACAGCCATGGCACCTCGGGCATCAAGTACGTCGAAGTACCTCACTCAAACGGCATGTATGTATTGTGTCCCTCCTACGCGCAAGTTTGGAGCTGCTAGCTGAGCGCTTTAGCACAATGTCCTCATTTCTCCTTCCTTTCATTCTCCCAGCAGTCGCAGTTCTTCGGTATCACTCGCGCCTGAGCGACCTGGGCTTCCAGGGTTGCGTTCGCTCTCGATGCAAATGTCCTGGACGCATCGCTCGAGTTCCTAGAGGTACAAGAGCACACACAGACACGCACACATTCGAGTCAGCGCAAAGCAACAAATCGGCATTGAACACAGCTTTCACATACGAAGCATATACATACCTTGATCGCCGCTTTCTTGCTCACGATCTTGTCGAGCGTCTTGGCGATCTTGAGCTGCTTCTCGAGCACGAGCTTCAATCGGATGTTCTCGCGCTCCGACTTGAGTCGCTCCTGACACTGCCTGTGCGCCAGGTCCTGCCACATCGCCCCCACACGCTCAGATCCGCGTGCTTCGGTATCAATCGATTGCGAACTGGAGAGTGCAGTCGCACCATGCTGGCTGTTGTCAGGGGTTCCTGGAGGAGACAGCACGTCGATGGACTGCTTGCTGTCGATCAGTCGCTGGAGCTTGGCCTCTAAGTCCGAGACCCGCTTGCGCAGGTAGAGCACCTCGCCCTTGCGTTCGTTGCGCGCTTTGTTCGGGTCCCACGAGATCGACTTCTTCGTGCTGGTGCCACCGAGTGCGTCCTTGCCGATTGCCCCGCTCGATGATGTGGCAGCAGTCAGTTTGGACGTTGACTTGGACCTTCTTCGGCGTGGCGCCTGGGTCTGGTTGCGCGGCGCATTCGAGCGGTCGTCCGACGGGTCACTGTGGCACTGCTGGTCGTTGTCCTGCATTGTTATGTCATTGTCTAGATCGATAAGACTCTCATCGGCACCCTCACTCCACTCGGACGTCATGTACTCGTCCAGCACCAATAGCGCAGCCTCTAGCCCGTCTTGGCCGTCGTCGTTGACAGAAAGAGCAGCCATGTTTGATGAGGATTGGTGCATGTTTTTGAAGCAAGCGTTGGACGTAGTTGTGCTGAGTTGTGTGGTGGTGGATGTGTCAAGTCCGGGTCATAATGTGCAATGCGGTGAGTATCAGACGAGATCGATCGATCGATCACTCACTCACCGATTTGGAAAACGAAACCGAGCCAACACTCACGGCATTCAAACCCCACACACGCGCATGCACGGCTAGCCAATGAGGTAATTCCAACGTGAGGTGAGGTGCCATAGAGTAGATGTCTCCTTCCAACAACCTGGGCTTCCGAGACAAATCACTTGGTGGATAACGAGTTGCGCCAGAGTGGAAAGAATCCTGCAATCCTACGCAGCGCCAGACGACCGAATTTTGTGTGATCATCACGATTGGTGACTTGCGGGATCGGGAATGTTTGCGCGTGCAACTGCAAACACACACACACACACAAAGCTTGATGCAGCGCGTGGGATGGGTGCAGGGCCTGTGGTGCTTGGGTGCGCCTGTGTTCCTTCTTTCTTTCTTGTGACCATCATCAGGACAGGTCAGGAAAGAGTGCGACTTGAAGTCGCGTGAAGTGTACATGTATCCTTCAACGGGGGTGTTGAGTGTTTTGGTGTTGTTGCATGACGACCTCATCCGATCGCTGATGCTGTTTCGTCCAGAGTTATCCAGCAAATGCTGACAAATTGATGCGACTGAGCCCTTTTGATGGGGAATCACGACCATCACTCATGCACCCTTTCGGGTTTGTCACGCGATCACGCGATCACATCCCAGTTGGTTAGTTTTTCTGAGGAAACCTGGTCCTGTTGATTGGGGGTCATCACTTCCCCCTACGGTACTTTCTGGAAGAATGCGCACATTCTTGTGGTTGGCTTTCTGTCCATTGCTTTTCGACTCGACCACAAGAAGAAGCCGAGAGTGTTGATCGGCAAGGAAGAGCCCTCGGCCTCGCGTCCTTCCCTCGTTCGTCTGCACTTTGAAGGCCACGCGCTGCTGCTGCTGCTTCGTTTCCACCGAACACTGTGCTGTGTGCTGTGTTTTTGTTTTCACAAACTTGGTTCTCACTCGAAAGTTCAACTGGCAATACGAAGCCCTGAAGAACCCTCGGCCACAAGAAACTGAATCAAGAAGCAACAGGCAAGTTAAATCTGAGATCTCGCTGCTTCGTTCCTCTGACGCTTATTGGCCTTCCTTTGCAACTGCGCTGTGCAGTGTCCACTTGGCCGCGGGTCGATCAGTTGGCGAAATTCTCAGAGACACACACGCTTGCTTGCTTGCAGTTCCATGGAAATGCTGTGAAGGCCATCAGGTCCCCTCCGATACATTGATGAATATCTCAACATGTGAACTTCACACTCACTCGCACACTTACACCCTGTGTTTCGATTCCACTGACTAATTCACCATCACCGCCTGCTGCAGTAACGCGTCTACGATCATCTGGTGGCTCGTGCGAATGTTCGCCACAGTCGTCGCGAAGACAAAGTCCGCCATCGCGCCAGTAGGTAGTGGGGGCTGATGCTGGTGGCGATTGCCCTTACCATTCTGCTGCTCGGAGAAGATCGGCGTGATGATGAAGCAGGGCTGCAGAAGCGTGAAGCTGCTATCAGCAATGGTCGCTGGTTTCTTGATCACAACGTAGCATTACTCGAAAAAGCGCACATCCGCAAATGGTTCATCGCAAGACGACTCGATCGGATCAAAGAACGACCGCCAGACGATCACAACACGGTCTTGCTCGTCGTAGCGCCGAATGACCTGCTTGACGCCAAAATTCGCAGTTGTGCCTTTCGCCTGGAGCTTCAGGTGAAAGTTCTACGGTCATCACAGGGGGCAATACGAATAAGAACCGGTAGTTAGGCTCCGTACCAATGCAAGCAAATATGTGAAGAACCACAGCACTTACCTTGATGATCGAGTCGGTGGCGTTATTAACGCGTTTCAAGATCGGTTCTTTCTCAAACTCAAAGTGGTTCCAGACAGCTTTCACCGTGGCGTCAAAGTCGAACGGCAGCACTTTAGTCGCAAACACCTCCAACAGCAAACTGTCATTGTTTGCGTGCATCTGCGTGTTGATGTGCGAGGTCTCGGACTCGGCGAGCCCGTTGGTTTCAAAGACGGCGTCGAGCTCCGCGTACGACTGCTCGAGACCAGCGACGAGACTGTCGACAATCACCGTTGCATCCAATTCATCTTTTTCTGATGGTGTTGGATACATGAGTCGAACCTGCTTCGCTGGTAAGTACCGCTGAATTTCCTGGTAGAAACACAGCAAATACGCCATGAGTTTAGCTTCAGGGTATTGCTGTTGATGTGAGAAATCACACTGAAGCGCTTAAGTCAGATCTACTATCAGCAGTACTCACATGAGATGATGCTGCTCGGTCCACGTGGCTTCCCAGATTCTTGGCGACCTTGAGCTGGTTCTCGAGCACGAGCTTCAAGCGGATGTTCTCGCGCTCCGCCTCTGTACGCATCTCCAGCTGGTTCTTCGCGATCTCCTCCCACGCGCGCGCCTTCACAGTACACAACTGAGACTGGCGTGCTGCAGCTGGAGCACCATCAGCTGAAACTGCATCATCTCTGTGTGGTCGGCGAGCGATAATAGAGGCCATTCTCGTGCTGTTTGCTGGCGTCTTGGCTTTGATCTCAGCGAGCTCGGTTTCCAACTCAGCCACTTGCTTGCACAGGTACACGATCTCTCCTTTGCGCTCGTTGCGAGCTTTATTCGGGTCCCACGAAGGTTTCCTCTTCGTTCTTTTCTGTGTCTGTCTAGTATTTGTATTTGATGTTGGACGCTTGCGGCGTTCTTGTGATTGCTGCTGTTGTTGCTCTCGCTCTTGTTGGTGGCTTCCTCTCAACGCGGGTTCCGTAGCCAAGAGCTGGTGGCGCGCATGGGGACTTGGCTCCAACGTCGAATCAGCTGTAACAAATGTCGAGATCTCTGCCAGGACGCCATCAAAGCCCAGCTCATCAAGCGACGCGAGACCGAGAGTATCTGCGGCGTCGTCGTTAACACCAGCGCCATCAACATAAAACGCAGGTGACGGCAATGATAACGCGAGCTGGAACTCGTCGAGAAAGCCCATCGCCGCGAGCAGCTCGTCACTGGAGTCACGGTCGTCGCGTGATACCGCCATGACGGTGGTGATGAGACGGCGCACTACGCACTCGCGGGGACGTACGCAACAAGTGCACTGGACGTGCGTGGCCGTGGAAACAGCGCGCGCCTGGAGTACTGCGTCCGTAACTGTCGCGGCACTTCACTTGGCTTCGTTTGTGCAAATGCGAGCGGCAAGTTCACTTGTGAAGGCGGCGGCATGGAAGCCCGACCACCTGGTTGCTAACATTTCACAATCCATTCGTCAAATTTCATTAATCATTGTGGAAATTCATCGAAAAGGATTGTGAGCATTTGCTTTCTGACTGACGACGACAGCAACGGCAATCATCTGCTTTGAGTAGATACCTCTGTATATCGCATACAATTATCTCTTATAATAGCTATGAAGCCTTTTTAACATTGTTGTTAGCACATGTTCTCGCTGATAAATAATTTACCTCTGTAATTCACATAGTGGCGAGTGAGTCGCTCGCTCCCATCCCATGAACGCCTGCATGACGACCCATACAGCAAAAAGAGCCCCAAGTGCAAGCAAGCCCAAGGCTCTCAGGACCAGCGCAGATAACATGGCGGCGTTCGCTCTCGACGACGAGCTGCAGAGCGCAGAGGAGCGTCTGGCGCTGGAGGAGGCGCTCTCCTTCATGGACCAGGCGTTCGGCGCCAGCCTCACAGACGCACCCGCCACCGCCGCTGCGTCATTATCACCATTGTATTTATTCGACCAGGGCGAGCAGCTACAACAACAGCAACAACAACAACAGCAGCAGCTTCACTTGGAGCAAGAGCAGCGAGAACTTGAGCTCCAGGTGGACCAGGAGCTGCAGCTCTTCGACATCGAGAGCGGCGCGTCGGAGGTGGATCTGCTGGCGCTCGAGGCATTCACGACCAATGCGGTTGCCAGTCATTATGCCAATATGCATGGTGGCGATGCTGGCGGCGATGAGGACGACGCAATGGACGAGCTGAGCTTTCACTTTGCCAGCAGCAGCGACACGAGTGCGTCGCCGTCTCCACGTATACAGATTGTCGAAGAAGTAGAGGAGACTGCGTCTGTCGCCAAGCCACGTCAGAAGCGGCGGCAGAAGCAGCAAACACAGACCAAGACGCAATTGTCAGCGGCGACTTCTGATACGAAAACAAGGACAAGAACCAGCAGCAAGAACGCGTCTGGTGGTACCGTGACGACTATTGCTAACAGTAGTGGCAGTCGAAGCTCGAGAAAGCCACTCAACTACAACCCGAACAAAGCCCGCGACGAGCGCCGCGAAGAGCTCATCTACCTGCGGGGCAAGGTTCAGGAGCTCGAGACGCAGCTCGACGACATCAAGCAGAAGCGTCCACGGATCACGGCGAGCGCTCTGGCGCCGACTCTACCGACTGTATCGTTTTCATCAACATTGTCATTCCCCTCTAGCGTCGCTAGCGCTGGCGTCCAGCCAAAGCTCGAGCCACCGACCTCGGATCAACAGCAACAGCAGCAACAACTGGTGGTGGCCGGCGTCTGGCAGGATATCGCGACGCGCCAGTGCGAGGGCCGCATCAAGGCCGAGCGCGAGAATATCCGGCTCAAGATCATTTTGGAGAACCAGATCAAGATCGCCAAGTCTCTCGAGAAGCTGCTGAAGAAGAAAGTCGCGGCGAGAGATATTGAGCACTGTCCGCAGTGCCAGCAGCTCCATCACGTGTACCCGCCAACAAAAGACCCACGTACAGATGCGCAGATCTTTGAGGATCTCGCGAAGGGCGTCGAGCTCTCGTACAAGGAAGTGGACTCGGTGTTTGCGGCAAATGGGCTCGCGCAGATGGAGATCCCACACAGCGACGCGCGCATGCGCTCCGATGACGCGCACGGCATGTTTCTCGAGATTTTGGCGAACAAAGTGCTCCCGTTTGACGTGCACGCGACGGCCACGGCGGCGTGGCACTACTTTGTATACGCTAAGCAGCGCATGCCGTCTCGGTCCTACTTCTTCGACTCACCCAAGGTACGAATGAGCGAGCGCTCTAACCTATGCCTTTAGAGGATCTGTGCTTTAGGCTGACCATGTGTATTGTGTGTATTCACACAGGTTGCTGAGACGACTGATGACACGATCATGGAGAACTTTAGCCTGGGGATGCATGCAAACAGCACGAGTGCGCACTTCCGGGTCAAGCAGGTGCTGAAGAGGTTTGTCGAGGAAAACCGCGTTGTGATCACTTGGCGGTCGCATATTGAACCCGTTGAGTTCTCGGACGAGCCGCTCTCAGATCTGCGGTTCCGGGAACGCGGCTACATCGTGATCAAGCGACCGCGCACACTCTCGGGTGACTACACGCTCGTGCAGACGTGCTACATGTTTACGCCCAACTTCACAGGCGACCTGAAAGCTGCGATTGGTGGCAGTGGTGGAGGCGGTAGTGGCGACCACCCGAAAGTCTGTGCGATAACGGACTTTGTGCTGAGTGCGACCGCTGCGAACATCACAGCGAGCCATCAGATGATTGAGAACGTGCTGATCGAGCAGGCGATGAAGAAACACGACGGAGGAGGCGGGGCTGCGATTCAAACGATGTGATTTTATGTCGGATGTTCAAAGAAGAGAGCTCTGCGGAAATTGGTTTCGCCGTGCAGTAGTATATTTACGATGATGAAGGTGTGGATGAATGTCGAAAATGGTGGGTTGCGCGAGGTTGGCAGTTTGGGGTAGGAAAGCAGGCAGCTTGTGTTCAATTGTAATCCAGTTTTCACCTTCATCGTCGGTTTTCGAAAGTATCCTTTGAAAGCCCAGGGTGTTCTATAACGAACTGAAAATTTGTGTGTTGTATGTAGCAAAGGCAAACGTTCAAGCGCCAATTAAACTACCTCAGTGACATAGGGCGCCTATGCCACAGGCCGAAGTCCTGCTGAAGTTAGAAGTATCACAAGTCGCGAGCCAATTGGGCAGCGCTACAAATCGTTTGACAGCTCCACTCACTGAGCCTTCTGCATCCAAGAAAACACAGACGCACTGCCACATGGATACAAAAATAACAAAATTGTATTACAAAGGTCTTTATGGTACGAAACTCTGTAGTCCAGGTTCTCCTCTTCCTAAACAAGCTCGTCGTCTCTTGTCTTCGACCATCCCGTAGACAACAGCCGGTACAAGATAGGTCATCCACCGTACCTCTCTTTCTCTTTCTCTCTCTCTTCGCTCACTTCCTCATCGCCTGCTCTAAGAGCACGTTCTCGATCATCTGGTGGCTCGAGGCGATGTTCGCGGCCGTGGCGCTGAGCACCAGGTCTGTCAGTGCGCCGACTTTCGACGGATCCGCGTGCACCAGATCGCCGATTGACACGGGCGTCGAGATGAAGCACGTCTGCAGCAGATTGTGGTTCTCTTCTTCTGATGTGAGGATCCCATTGCCACTGTTTTTGTTGTCGTGCTTCTTCACGACCACGTAGCCTTTCTCGAGGAAGCGCACACCTGACAGTGGCTCGTTCGAGACCTGGGTCGGGTCGAAGAACGCGCGCCAGACGATCACGATACGCTTTTCTTCAATGTAGCGCCGCAGCACGAGTTTCAAGCAGAAGAGCACGCTCGTGCTGTTCACGTCCACCTCGACGTTGAAGTTCTCCATGATCGTGTCGGCCGTCGAGTTCACCATCGTCTGCGGGGAGTTGTGGCAGTAGAACCGGTTCGGGATGCGCTCTTTCGCAAACACGTAGTGGTTCCAGACGGCCAAACCCGTTGAATGCATGTTGAACGGCATCACTTTGCTGCCAAATACCTGGAGTTCAATCTGCGGGTGGTGTGAACTAGTATCACTGTCGACATCCCAATGGTTATGACGTCGTTCCTGCACTCGAGCGTCGATGCGCGAGCTCTCCATGCGCGAGAGGCCCGTGGCTTCAAATACGTCGTCCACTTCTTTGTACGACTGCTCGACACCGGCCAACAACTTCTCAAAGAGCTCAGCGTCCGTTGTTGCGTGAGTCACAGATGGGCGACCAACTGCGTAGCGGACGCGCTGCTGCGGATCGCCACTTTTGTTGATGCACTTCTCGAATTCTTTCGTCGACGACGTCTTCTTCAGCAACTTCTCGAGCGATTTCGCGATCTTGAGCTGGTTCTCGAGCACCAATTTCAAACGAATGTTCTCGCGCTCGGCCTTCATGCGGTGCTCGTGCTGGCGGCTCGCGATTTCGTGCCAGACACTCATACTTGCGGGTACCATCGTGGTCTCTTCTGGACGCGTCCGAGCTCTCGCCTTGCGCCGCTGGTTCTTGGGAAGATGCTCAACAGTCAAACAGTGCTGTTCCTCATCTCCGTCCTCTTCAACATCATGCTGAGAGGCCTTGAGCTGCGGTGGTGAAGAGTCCTTTCTCAGCTCCACGAGCTGCGCCTCCAGGTCCTTCACTTTGCGCCGCAGGTAGAGCAACTCCTCACGGCGCTCGTCGCGCGCCTTGTTCGAATTGTACTTGAGTTGCTTCTTCACGCCATTACTGTTATTGTTGCTGGTGTTCACAATACCACTGTTGACAGCATTGGTGGCTACGCTGTTCTTGGCCTTGTTGGTGCTCGAGCTCTTGATGAGCTGCTTCTTTGTCGCAGCTGCGCGCGGTCTGCGACGCCGTTGCTTAATGGCTGATTCCGCGGCGTCCGCTTCAATTAGTAGCGCTCGTCCGCTGTTCTCAACATGAGTTGCAGCAGGATCAGAAGCGCCATTGCCGTGACCACCATCTTCGTCCATCAAGCCATCGCTGTGGGTCTCCATCTCCATCGCAGTAGTTAATTCGTAGAAAGCCTCAGAACCGTTGGCGCCAACTGCTTCGCCTCCACTGCTTCCGTCCGAGTTGTCCATGGTGTCGAACAGCAGGTCCTGCAGCGTGTCGTACTGGTCGAGCCCGAGCGTCAGCTCCAGGTCCAACTCTTCAACATTGACGTCGTCGTCGAGTTCTGTCAGCACTGGACGCTCTTCATATTCCTCAATAGCATCGTTATTGTTGTCGATTGCATAGGCTGTCGGGAAGGCGTACTCGAGCAGGAGGTGGGCAGGCGCCTCGGGCTCGGCGGCGGTGGCAGCGGCAGCGTCCTCAAGCGCAAAGCTGAAGGGCATGCTGGTACGCAGGTATGCAGATAGAGAGAGAGGCGGTGGAGGCGGCGGCGCTGGAGAGAGCGCCAGGGAAGCAGCACGCGCCGCGCGCCGAGCAACCAGTCCGCCTTGTGTGAGAGAATTATGTATTGCACGATGACGATGACGCGAGGCTCGGCGCGCCACTGAACCGAGATGGGACCTTTTCCCTCTGATACTTCATTTGGAATACATAAGGGTATATCATTCGATCCTTTGCTACACATTTGCATAATATTATTATTTGAAGGGTGCAATATTTGATAGAAGGAATTAGCAGGACGCAGTTCGAGTTCGTCAACATCACTGCTCTCGCCATATCGAAACAAGTACTGTCAGAAAGTTGTTGTAACCAACTTGAACCTGTGCTTCATATCAGAATAAACCTTTTATATTTATATGTATTGTAAAAGTACAAGTAAGTCGATTATATAATGAACTATAGAAGCTTATAAACACCTTTTTATCGACAGTCTTAAGTGTATAGTTACCCATATCGCATCCAGTTGAGTGGGTCATATCATATCACAGTAACTGATCTGATGGGCTTGCAAGACGCCAAAGAAGACCATGACCTCTCCGTTTGCATGCGCACTACTGGCCAATGACAACGCAGTGGAGGATTGTTGTAATATATTTCGAGGTACTCTTTTTGCCTTCCAAGGCGCCATCACGCCTTAAAGTGCCCGCTAACAGTATAGAAACTGTCAAAAAATTTTGATTTTTTCAAAAACTACTGCGTCTTCAGCACCAAATGATGGCTCAAATAAACGCGTTTAAAGAGGCAAACAAGTGCCAAAATCTTCGAGCGTCAAGTCTGCAATCGTCCACACAAAAAAGCA
>JALBZD010000613.1:0-20789 GCA_038050675.1 Globisporangium cylindrosporum | reverse complement strand
ATTTGTGTCAGCTGGCTGTACAGGAACGTGACGTTGCGGGTCTGTGGGTTTGGAAGGTCTGTCGTGTAGTACACTGTTGCTGCGAACACGTCCAGGGTCGGCCATTGGTAACCGGGCGTGAGGAAGTCTTGGAGCGTGGAGATGCCCTTGGCCGCTAGGCTGCTCCGTACCAGTGGCGCCGATGTCTCCCAAAGGAAGCGTGAGGTTGTCCCGGTTTGGTATTGCCAGAGTGGGTACCTGTTGTGCGAACGAGGTACATGTGCTGGGTCTCGAAAGACCGGTAGTGTCCCAACGAGGTCTTGGACAGACTCCACTTCCACGAGAGAAACGCAACCGGATCGCTCAGCATGGTAATGTTCATGAGGTACATGACGGACTCGGCGACCTCTGAGCGGTCATTCAGTGTCTTCAATTGCATCGGCCTCGACGTGAGCTGCGAGACCAATTGCAAAGTGGGCGTCTTTGGTGCATTGCTCGTAATTGCAGGCTGGATCTTTTTCGAGCATAAGCACAATGTTCGCCGTAGAGCAGTGTTGCCCACATCGTAGATATGGAACAGATCGTCATTCCAGCTGACAGCGAGCGACGTTGGCGGCCAGAGAACCCCCGCAGAAAGTGGCGTGGCCGAGTACGAGCGCCAGAAAATGAGCTTGAGTTTCGATTTCGGGAACGCGAGCTTGATCGTGAGCGAGATCACGGACGCCAAGAGCGCTAGTGCAGCGGCCGAGCACGTCGTTGCTTTCAAGTCGAGGAAGACCCCACCGAGGAGCGATTTTCCGCCTCCTCCGTTGATGCGAAGGATCGACTCGGTCGCTGGATGCAGGCGCGAGATGACGTGGATTGGCTGGATGCTTGTCACAGGCGTTTGCCGCAGCGACAGGAAGCGAAACTGGGACAAGACTGTGAGCGACGAGATGAGCGCGATGGAGAACTGCGGCATCCCCCAGACGCCTCGGGTCGGTGTCCATCCGTGAAGAGTCGAGAAGCGCACAAAGAGGTGTACAAGGCAGGAGATGACCCACACGTTGCGCATCTGGGTGGAGCTGATCGTGATGAGTTCCATGATACTGAGCTGGAAGAGGCCGTTGAACGAGTCGAACTTCTGACCCATGAGCTCATACACAATCGGCGAGTCGATGGCGTGCGCCAGAAAGTAGCACACCAGGGGAAACCAACTGCCGTAGATGATCACCTGGCTCGGGATTTTGAAGAACAGCACGAGCGCTCGATGCGCCTTCTTGAAAACTGAGACTGAAGCAGTGTCGCCAACAGACACAGCCGCATACCAGCATCCAAAGCATAGCATCCCCAGGCGAATCCAGTAGTAAGTTTGGGCTGCGCCTCGCAGTACTGCTACGATCGGATACCACTGGAGCACGTCAGTCGTAAACGTTTCGCCCTCGTAGCGGTATTCGTCGATCAATTGGGTATCACAAGTCCCTGTTTCGCTACAATATCGGATGCGGAAGATGGTGATAATATCAGCGCCTCGTCGTCCGACGAACGTGAGTCCACCTCGATGCAACGCGATGTCTTTGATCCCTTCGATCAGCAACAAGTCCACCGTTGCGTTCGGGTACAAAGCCTTTAGCTTGTCGAGTCTGCGAGCGACGTGCTGGGAAACACGGCCAACCGCCAGGCATTTTGGATTGTTGGGACGGCACGAACGGTCGAAGCGAGTCCATGAATCGTCGCAGAAGGAGGGACGTACACCACCGTAGGCGTGTGAGCACAAATCTACCAGGGTATCGCTCTGTTGCCCCTGTTGCAACTGGCCATCCAATTCGTGGGCCGAGTTCGCAGCAACTACAGACAGAAGGAGCTCAGGACTGTAGTACACGGTCTGACATGTGCGCCAGAACGAGTTCGAGAAGAGCTGCGGGAGCATGTAGTGGTGAATTCGATCGAAGAACTCGTAGCTCGCTCGCAGCAGTAGCTTCTGGGGTTGGAGTTGCTTGTACTTAGGGTCCTGGGTTGGCAACTTTGGCACTCTGGGGTGTTGTGTAGAGGCATTCCGGACAGCGTCCACGAGAGAGTCCAGCATCACCAAAGCCGTCGCTGGTGCGAGGAACTCGCTAGTGCACTTGCCTCTGTAGAGCACGCAGTCTGGAAACGCCGATACATTCAGGAACTGAGCGAACGCGCGCATGTCGATCGATGTCGTGTCATATTTGTAGCCCCAGAGCGCGATGGGGTCCACTGAAGCCACGTTACTGAGGTCCGCGCTGTTCTTAAAGAGAGTGCTCATGGGGTACGCGTACGGCCCAAAGCTGATGCGCACGTTCGTCTCGATCACCGTGAAGCCGTCGAGGCTGTGGATAGCGAACCCCGTGCGGAGGAAATTCGAGAGCATCCAGACGTACGCGAAAGTCGAGATGGCGCACTGCACCCAAGAGAATAGCGTCGCGGCGTCCGAGATCAAGCCACGTCGTTGCTGCATCGAGGGGGTTGACGACAGCGCAGGTGGGTGTTGGTCTTGGGCTGAAGAGCCACGAGAAGGTTCTTGGTTACCCCCAGTCGGAGCGCGCTTGTAGCGGTGTCCGAGCTCGGCCATAATGGGCTGCGCTTGAGAGGACGGAAGGGAAGAGGCTTGAACTGTCGAGGGGAAGCAGCGAAAGGGAGAGTGGAACCCGAACTTTCCAAAGATGAGGGTTACTAGGATAGACAGACGCACGTGCTCATGTGGTACTCTGGTTACTCGGGCGCCAGGTAAACATCTATTAATGACAGGCATGTCGGGGCTTTCCACACCTGCAGCTGCAGCTCCAGATCAGGACACTAGGGTCGTAGCAACGAGTGTATGTAGTTCATGGTCCTCTATCGACACTGGCCGCGTCATGACATCTCCTTCGATCACTGAGCTCGAGCGAGAGTGTGGAGCTCGGTGGTGGGCGCGAATGTATTGAAACTCATCACACTTTCGATCACCAAATTGAGAGGAGGACGTCGAGACTTCCAAGTTCTAACACCGCATGCGAAACTAAGGAGGACTGTCGTGTTCGAGAAGCGCGTCGTTTTGGGTCGTCCAACAAAGCTGTAAATTGACGTGGCCTTGATACCGAGGATGTTTGCGAGGGAAATCTCGGCGTACTCGTACAGGAATGTGAACCAATCTTTCATGACTGCAGGCGAGGTTCCGAGTGTCGATAACTGCGGCGTGTCATGGAAGGACCGGGAGATCGCGGTCTTCGCGCTTGCGTTGCACTTGAGCTCCGGGGACTGGGAGGTTGACCTGGTCGATCGCATGGCAATCCACCTGGCCTCTTTAAGGAGTGAACCCGAGAGGAAGTGAGTGGGCGGAGGAGTGAAGCGGCCAAGTGAGTTCCCACCGCCATTCGCTGGTCCACGCTGCAGTGCTGTCATTTTGTCCTAAAAAATGTCCTATATGTGTCCTATAATTGACCTATGTCATTAAAATCTGCCAGAAATCGAAGGTTTGTCGCACTTATAAACGTACTTTACATAAATGTACTTTATCGGAGTAACAGGGTTGCCTGTACAATTTTATACCGAGCCAGTTGCTGCTTGGCGTATTTGAAGCAAGAGTTATGTACCGAATTTCCTATGTAAAAAGCCACCACCCCGTTTACAGGCACAATAGAACCCTCTCTAAATCGATTTACATGAAAAATACGAGATGACGGTATTTTTTTACCGAAAAGAAAAATGGACACGGCGGGATTCGAACCCGCGTCCATCCGCACAAAAGCGCGGTGCTCTGCCGATTGAGCTACGTGGCCACCCTCGTGGCGTGGGGTAGTTGGACAAGCTTCTGGTCCTCACGGTGTGTGTTGCGGGTTCGAGCCCACACCGGACAAAAATCGTAATCGTACCAAACTTGGAGAACGGTCGGCTTCAAGCAAAAAATCACAGCACCCACCCCTAATTAGAAGCCGCAATGGCAAGAATAAGAATCAAATCACAGAGTAAAAATCAGAAAGAAAATCAGCAGGAAAGCTGTGTAATATCTTAGCCATAGCCGAGAAGGTATAGGTTGTGTTAAGATAAATATACAGCCAACTTTCAACTGAGCTACGTGACCAAAGCCTCTTTATTACTGGCTGTTGCTATACTAGTCACATTCTATATCAGAGCCCATGTCCTGACACACATTAAGAGCGCTCAACGACGAGACGAGATCAAACACACCGCATCCGGAGACAGGCTCGCCACTGCACACATCTTCGTGGCTGCTGAGAAGAAGATTCTTGAACCCGCTGCGTACAGTCTCGATGGGGAGCTCTTGCCAGCGCCGATCGAGCCAGCTGATCACCGTCGTTCGCTTTGGCGCGATCATCTTGAACGCTCCAGTACTGGTGGTGTGTCTGTGCTCGTGCAACTGCTTCTCCATGTCCGCTGCCCACTCGCCTCGCAGCTGTAGCTTCAGCGGCTTCATCCGCGCAACGTCGGCAGGCTGACAAACAGCTGTGTAACCGGGCGGGATCTTGAGCAGCACGACGTTGATGCTGGCAGCGTACGCGCGCACTTCCTCTGTCCAGTGGCCGCTGAAATCGTCCCAGAGCAGCAGGATGTTGTTGTCGATGTTGTCTCTAGAGCCGAAGTCAAAGCGTAGGAACAGCGCTGACAGCGACGCATTCCACCACCTTTTGCTGTTGTCGTAGATCTGGATGCCGGTCTCCTTCATCAGCCTCGACGCCTCCGCCCACACTCCTCTACCGAAGCCATGCTGACTCTCCACGTTGGCCGCTTGCATTAGCGGGACCGTCGATGGCTTCTGCTTCAGGACCGCGAACGGGGCCCGCTTCTTGCCTTCAGCGTCGGCCAGCAGCATCGCTGTCATCCTGCTCTTCTCAACGCCGCTGCTCCTGATCCACACGGTACGCTCGCCCTTCCCGTTGATAGTGTAAGTGGGGAGATACTCGTAGTTCAGCGCTGTCTGATCGGCATTGAAGACGGCCACGCACTTGTTTGCCGCCACTGCATCGCGAACTGTGGCGCCAAACGCGATCGCAACCTGCTGCGCATCCACCAGCGTCCTCTGTCCCACTTTCGTTCTGCGGCGCAGCGACATCTGATGGTGTCTGAAGAAGCGATTCCGCCAGCTCTACGACGCTGAGAACACCTCGCTTGGCACGCCGTAGTCAGATGCGACTTGTCGAGCCTGGAGCGTCAGCATCATTGGGGAGACTGGCAGCCCCTCCGCACGCATGTCGTTGGTCCAAAAGACGAGTTGTTCTTCAGCAGCAGGTGGTAGAACGGCAGAGTGGCCACACTGGTGGCGCTTGCGATGGTCGCCCTTCCCGGTCGCAATTGCGAGCTCGATCTCCGCTGCCGACTCGACCCAGCGATACACTTGGCGCCGCTTGGACTTGGCTTGCGCCGGCCCGAGGCTTGGATACAGCTCTCGGATCGCTGCCGCCATGCCGTTCTCTCGCACGAGACGCACAGTGTTCATCTTCTGCTCATTCGTGACCGATGTGCGAGCGTACTTCTTCGTGACACGATGCGTCCCCTTGATCGTTGTTCTTCCGCGTGGTGGCGAAGAGGCCGTCGCCATTGCTCAAATGAGTGACAGGACGTCTGTTTTGTCCGCCTTGGACTTTTTACGCTGTCTTTCGTATTTACGACTGAATTTTACGAACGAATTTATGCTGTGGCTATTAAGAAAGGTTGTCGGACAATTGCAGTTGTGTCCTGTGATTGGCTCTTTGTAGGGATGGCTTTTAACATTAGCATGGCCTTTTACAAAGGAAAGTCGGTATTTGCCGTTACAAAATGTTGCAGCCCGGATAATTTACGGATATATCCGAATGTAACCGTAACACCCTAATCGACAAATGATACATGTGTTTTTTTCATTTTTTTGAGTGCAAAACATGGGGTTTTCGCGGGACCAAGTGGGTCCCAGGTCTAGTCTCAACCCTTGACACAGCTGTGTGCGATTCAGAAATTCGATACATTTGGCGCTCCCTAAGGTCGATCGTGTCCTGCAATACTCGAACGAAAGAAAAATCTCTTTGAACACTTCGTGCCGGTTTAATTGGCAAAAAAATAACTCGATGAGTTGATTGGCTGCTGTGAATTGCTGATTTTTGGCTCAGGTTGATGACAGTGGTCCGAAAGTGGGCGTTCTCCTGTCCGGGCGTTCTGATTAGTCTGTTTGTGTAACGGGCTCAAACCCCGTGTTACATGGATTAGTGTGTGGTGACACAGTAATCGGCGCTTCAGTATGGCAGACGCTAAGTACGGGCTGCCGCCGTGTCGCGTGCACGACAGCTTCCCATTCTCTAACGTGTCTGCGCACCTTACGGTACTGCACTTCGTAAGAAGGCGTAATTACGAAGGGAGCCAGGACGGCAGGTCCGACTCGGATGGTTTATTTTGAGTTTAGTATAGGAACCAAACAGGGATATAGGAAGATAACCATAAATACATTCAGTCTTAGTTTTGCCTCGCAAGAACCAAGTGGTGCCAAGCGCTCGGTATCAGTAACATTTGTTACTGCACGGAACATGCTCGCGCCACCGACGCTTCCTCAAGGCAAGGCGCTGTGTGGCCCCGTCACAGCCTATCTGTGTACCTGAGAAGGGGGTTGTGACATTCTGGAAGGTACTGTGTTCCAGGGTACTGTTTCGTTAGTCTGATGTAAAATAGCGTGGTCCACACTCTTTCACCTCTTCCACCAAAATGAACAATTTTGTACGCGTGCTGATTCTATTAAAGCCGTTTCCGAGTAAAACAAAATCGGAAGTGTTTTACCCTCTAAGGTTCGCCTCTTTTTTTAAGAGAGAGAGACAAGCTACCGGGGAGATTCAACGATACAGGTAGCTCTGTATCAACCGCGCTCTTTTTTAAGAGAGCGTACAATTCGCGTGCGTCCAAAATCCTGCCTGTTGGCGCCAAAAAAAACCCAGACTCGGCGAGTCTGTGAGGCTGACCCCCAGAAGGCGAAAAGCTCCGAAAGCAATTTCACTCGACAGTAGCAGACGCACTCGCAGACGCAGGCATGGCGGGAGTGAAGCGAGACCCCGTGGAGCATGAGGACGACGAAGGCAGCGCCATCACCGCTACATCTTCAACCAATGGCAATGGCGCCAGTGACGTGAAGCGCCCGCGCCTGAGCCTCTCGGGCACGAAAGTGGAGGCGCCGACGTTCGCGGACGACCTGCAGAAGATGGCGCCGATCGCCACCAAGGCGAGCGCGTGGAAGCGCAAGCCTGTGGGTAACATCGACCCGCGCGAGCGCGACATCACGTTCCAGTGGATCGACATCGACATGTACGACGGCGCGCCGCTCGTGCGCAACCCGAAGGCGGGCGAGCCCGTTCCCGGGCTTGTCGCGAACGCGAGTGGCACGAGCAACCAGAACGCCGCGATCATCCGTCTCTACGGCGTGACGGAGCACGGCAACAGCGTGATGATGCACGTGCATGGCGTACTGCCCTACTTTTACGCGGTGTGTCCCGACAACTTTGACGAGAGCCGCTGCGGCGAAGTGCGCAAGGGACTCGAAGCCGCGCTCTCGCAGCGGGACCGCGACGGCAGCGAAGTGACACGTGTCGTGGGCGTGCAGGTCGTGACGGACAAGATGTCGATCTACGGTTACCAGTTCGACAAGGCGATCAAGCTTTGGAAGATCTATCTGAGCATGCCGTCGTACGTGCCGAAGGTGCGCACGATGCTCGAGACTGGGCTGACACTGCCCGGTTGCGACTTCCGGTCGTACCAGACGTACGAGAGCAACGTGCCGTTCATCCTGCGCTTCATGATCGACCAGGACATCAACGGCTGCAACTGGCTGGAGGCGCCCAAGGGCACCTACTCGGTGCGCAGCGCCGCGCAGAAGAAGTCGCTCTGCCAGATCGAGATCGACATCGTGTACAATAACGTGGTCAGCCACGCCCCTGAGGGCAAGTGGAGCAAGCTCGCGCCGTTCCGCATCCTGAGCTTTGACATCGAGTGCATGGGCCGAAAAGGCCACTTCCCAGAGGCCGAGAAGGTAATTTTTTGTTTGGTTGATGAGTGAGTATTATATCTTATCCTATTGCTAACGATTAATTCATTTGCTCCATGTCTACATCCTTAGGACCCTGTGATCCAGATCGCGAACGTGCTGCAGGAGCAGGGCTCGGACACACCGATTCTGCGCAACGTGTTCGTGCTCGACACGTGCAAACCGATCGTCGGCGCGCACGTGATGGAGTTTGAGAAAGAGGGCGACATGCTCGAGAAGTGGGCGGCGTTCGTGCGCGAAGTGGATCCGGACATCCTCACGGGCTACAATACCGACAACTTCGACATCCCGTACCTGCTCAATCGCGGCAAGGCGTTACGGCTCCAGGACTACAACTGCATCGGCCGACTCGCACACTCGTAAGCATTGTGTAATGTGTTGTTGATCCTTGATTGTCTTGTTATCTTGAGCAAATCGCTAATCCTCCTACGTGTCCTTCTTTAGACCAGTGTACATGGAAAAGAAAACTTTCAGCTCGGCGCAGTACGGAAAAAGCGAGAACGTCAAGACGACGGTGCACGGGCGTTGCATGTTTGATCTGCTGCCGATCATGCGCCGCAGCCAGCAGCTGAGCTCGTACTCGCTCAACGCCGTCAGTGCGGCGTTCCTCGGCCAGCAGAAAGAGGATGTGCCGCACGGGATCATCAGTGACCTGCAGCAGGGTACCGACGACGACCGCCATCGACTCGCAGTGTACTGTCTCAAGGACGCGTACCTGCCGCTGCGGCTGCTCGATAAGCTGTCGTACCTGGTCAACTACATTGAGATGGCGCGTGTGACGGGAGTGCCCATCGATTTCCTCATTGAGCGCGGCCAGCAGATCAAAGTGTACTCGATGCTGCTTCGCAAGTGTAAGAACGCGTCGCTCGTCGTGCCCACGCTGCCACGTGCGCAGGGCGGTGACGACGCAGGTTACGAAGGCGCAACGGTCATTGACCCAATGAAGGCGTACTACTCGGTGCCGATCGCGACGTTGGATTTCGCGTCGCTGTATCCGTCGATCATGCAGGCGTACAACCTCTGCTACTCGACACTGGTAGCCCCGGGGGATGTGTCGAAGGTGCCGGCTGCGGACTGCCACAAGTCTCCGTCGGGAGACGTGTTCGTCACGAGCAAGACGAAGAAAGGTATCCTCCCGATGATCCTCGAAGAGCTCCTCTCGGCGCGTAAGCAGGCGAAGCGCGACATGAACGCCGCGACAGACCCGATGCAGAAAGCTGTGCAGAACGGACGGCAGCTAGCTCTGAAAGTGAGCGCGAACTCGGTCTACGGCTTCACCGGCGCGAACGTCGGCCAGCTTCCGTGCATCCCCATTGCGTCAAGCGTGACAGCGTACGGACGGCAGCTTTTGTACCGCACGCGCGAAGAAGTCGAGCGCATCTACACAGTCGCGAACGGCTACTCCGCAGATGCCCAGGTGGTCTACGGTGACACGGACTCGGTCATGGTCAAGTTTGGCGTCGACACGGTCGAAGAAGCGATGCCGCTCGCCGAGGACGCGGCGCGTCGCGTGTCCGAGATCTTTCCGGACCCGATCAAGCTCGAGTTTGAGAAAGTGTACTTTCCGTACTTGCTTATGAACAAGAAGCGATATGCTGGGCTGCTGTGGACAAAGCCCGAGAGGTACGATAAACTCGACTCGAAAGGTCTCGAAACCGTGCGCCGTGACAACTGTCTGCTTGTGCGACGTATGGTCGAGTCCGTGTTGCGCAAGATCCTGATCGACCGCGACGTACCCGGCGCGATCTCGTACACGAAGAACGTGATCTCGGACCTGCTGCAGAACAAGATCGACATCTCGCTGCTCGTGATCACGAAGGGGCTCAAGAAGACCGTGGACCAGGACGACTACAAGGTCAAGCAGGCGCACACCGAACTCGCGGAGCGCATGCGCAAGCGCGACCCGGGCTCGGCGCCAGCGTTGGGAGAGCGTATCGCGTACGTAATCATCGACAAAGGCAAGGCGACACCACTGTACGAGAAAGCCGAGGACCCGGTGTTCGCGCTCGAGAACAACGTGCCGATCGACTGTGACTACTACATGAAGCAGCAGCTGCAAAACCCGCTCGAGCGCATCTTCGAGCCGATCATCGGGCTGAGCAAAGTCAAGTCGGACCTACTCAGTGGGGACCACACGCGCAAGCGCTCGAAGCCGGGGCTCAAGCAGAATTCGGGCGGCATGATGAACTTTGCGGTCAAGAAGCTCAAGTGTCTGGGCTGCAAGGCACCGCTGAACGGCTCGGGCGCGCTTTGCCGGAGCTGCATCGAAAACGAGGCGCAGGTGTTCACCAAGCAGCTCGAGTCCGTGAACGAGCTCGAGCACCTGTTCGCGCGGCTGTGGACCCAGTGCCAGAACTGCCAGGGGAGTCTGCACCAGGACGTGCTCTGCACGAGTCGCGACTGCCCGATCTTCTACAAGCGCATCAAGGTGCAAAAGGACCTGGGCGAGGCGCAGACCGCACTCGAGCGCTTCCAGTCGGTCGAGTGGTAAGAGTTGTGTGTGTATGTTTAATATGAGAACCAGGGTTACGAAGAAGAAGACAGACACAGACGCAAGTAACTAAGCTACTGACTCAGTGAAGTGTCAGTGCTGGGAGTGGATTCAGCGGCAGGCAGCATCAGATGACACATGAGTAAGCGAGAAGGAATGGAAGAAAGGGCTGCGAAGGTGACCAACGCAGCAAGCGTGTGAGTTCTTATATAAACAAACAACACACCAGCTAACTTTGTTCATTTTGCACTTGTGCATATCATTCATTGTTGGCATCTTGGAAGGGACTTCCAAGATTGAGACGAAGTTGATTCTTGTCAAACGTGATCTTTGAGGCTGGTCATGGTTTGTGGGCTCGTCAAATGTATGGGGAGGGAGAGAACAGTATCGTAGTGGCGCTCTTTCTATGTGGTGAAAATACAGAACGTGACAAACAACAAAAACGTGGGCACAAAACTTCACGGAATTTAATGAAATAGAAATGGCCCAACTCCTTTTAGGAGGAAATATAAATAACTTGCATTTTGGCTTTTGCAACAAAGTGAGAAAACGAGCTTTCGAAATGAGGAAAAGATTCGGAGTCCCCAATCAGGAAGATTCCTTAGTGACGCTATTAGAGCGATCGAGTGATCTCGTGATGCATGTTTCTGAAATGTTTCCGTAAGAGAGGTTGATATATTCGCGGCGCGTGCGATGCATTTACAATCTGACCCCACAAACTATTGCACATTTTTTATTCTTTTTTCTTTCGAAAACTGCTCTTGGAGTTCTTAAATTCGCCGAGTCAGGGAATACCACAGAAGACTTGGTGGCTGCAAATGCGTTTGTCAAGATGCATAGAAAGGGCGATCTAAAACAGCAAAAAACGCAACTTCGAACTTGAGATGATACAGCAGCAAAAAGCAGCCACAAAAATGCATGGCCTCATCCCACACAAACCAAAAGAAACTAGTGTAATTTACAGTAAATTTCATTGTATAGGGGAGTTTGTATGCGACCCCTTCATTGAACGTTCCAGTAAATTTAGGTAGCAAGCTCAGCATCCCACCACTTTTGTACCGTAAGTGAAACGCTTCAGCAACTTCCATTTCTTTCATTTATTTTCTACTGGACTGAAACCTTACAGGTTGGTCACAGTTTCCCCAGATGTCTGGTTCAGAAAGATGCTTCTGCTACTAAATTGGTCGCCGTCACCTTATTTTCACGATTGGAATGAAATTACTACCTTTGATTTGCATGTATTGTAAATTTGCCTCTGCATAGCCACCTTCTTAAGCTGGCTTTGAAAAGACGGCGTACATTAGGACCTAAGATACCGCTATGGGATTTAAACAGTGCATTTTGATGCAAAAGTTTCACAATGCACCCAAACACTGATGCTTAGTGAATGGAGTATACAGCTCTGTCCAGATTCTTTCTGCTTTTCTGTGGTATGTTTCAATTATTAGCAGAATATTTGGGAGCGCTAGCATCGACCCTCCAGTTCCCGTTGATCATAAGCCTGTCCAGTTGCTGAACCAATGCCTGTTAGACAAAAGATGGACCCGCTGTTTCACTTCCTCTCGCACTAAAGTTTGAAATGCGGTAATTATCACGTAAAATCCTCTCGCTTTCCCAGTTTACGCTTTTCGTTTGTCTGAAAATATAAAACAGTTTTGGTTGCCGAAGCGATCTTCGATGCCAAACTTCAAGAGCGGATCTCACACAACCGTGCGTAGTTTATTTTGCAGTTCCAGAAAAACGCACAAATCTGAGTGTATGAACCAAAGGAGTTGCAAGCTTGGCTGCGCAATATAGTTATTTTAGTGACGCCCATAGATTCAATTCTGAGGCTGAGAGCAAACCCAATCATCAATGCTTTCAAAAGCAGTGGTTGAGAAACAAGCGTGCATGGGCTTCATTTTCTTTGTAACCCTGACGCGCACACGTCATCTCATGTCAAAGCGGATACTCAGCGATAAGATAATATGGGGAAGGGGGGCAAATTCTCATCTTGTGCGTCGGACCCATATCATACTATAGCGAGCCATCATTTATTGAGACTGTTTTCACTTGTGAAGTGGCGGATGATCTTTGTCACCAACCACCAAAGCTCGTTTCCAGTTGCAAGAAGGAAAGTGCCAAGAAATAAACCCACATGCAGGGTCGCCGACAACAACCCGAAACGAATCTCTTGCGGGTGGAAAACTATTGCACGCGTGCATGTGCTCACATTTGGTATCTTAAATGACCAACTTTCCCAGTCAGGCACTCGGTCGCCAGTATGACCAAGGCATCTTTTCTTTCTATTGATCTCCGCCCAGTTGGTGAAACGCCACAACTCCTTCACTGTTTTGTATATTTTGTGCTGAGCGGCAGCATTATAGTTACGAAGCTGCTGCTTCCGAAAGCACTGCTTTTCGTCATCCGTTTTTGGTCGTGCAGGAGGTGATCGTGTTCTGGGCGACTTTTATTTGTTATATTTCGAGGGCTTCGCTCGCATTCTTTTAGTATGTTTCCACAATTCTTCGTAATTAATTGAGTGCCTTTTTGGTTTCACTTGCGTTTTGTGGTGGCTAACAACATACCACTTCATTTTTGTATGGAATGTGGAAATTCGCCCAATTGTGAGCGTTTTCGGCAGACAGAATCGATCGCCAATGATGAGGGGAGGGTGAGCCGTCGTAAACTACATTCCCGAAATGCTGCAACTGTCTGCTGTATTTTGCAGTGAAACGGTCAAAAAGGAAGGTGCGATGACATAAGACGAGCTTTTCTAGCCAATCTACATGCTGCCCTACACCTCTAACAAGTGACGAAAAAAACGATAAATAACCAACGCCACAAAAAATAAAAAACCCAAAAAATACAGCGCGCTTTTTCTGCTCCTCCTTCCTTCTTTCACTTTCTGGGCTCCAGCCGCTTGCTTCGCGCTGTCTTGCCTCATTTACGTAAATTCAACCGACCGCTCACAACAAACAGAGGAACAGACAAAACAAGCAAGGAAGCATGCCGAACACCGCCAAGAGCCACGGGCTCTACCCGCACGCGTACGCGTCGGCGCGCGAAAAGCTCCCGCGCCACCACTACCATCGCCAGCGCAGCGCCAGCAACAGCAGCTCCGTGTGCGACGCGCCGCAGTCCACGCGGCCGTTCATGACGATGACCGTCGCGTCCGCACTCCAGCCCCCCATCGCGCAAACACAAGCAACACAGGCACCAAGTTCCAATAGTTACTACCAAGAACAACAACAACAGCAGCGCTTGCGTGAACAGACGGGCGTTAATGATGGCGACGGCGGTGTGCGCCGACACCTGGCGCCACTTGCGCACCAGCTCGCGTCGTCATCTGGCGCATACAGTAACAGATACAACAACAGTGGACGACACCAGATTTCGCCCTCTGCCGCAGTGCCATACACTGTCAGTAGCAACAGCAGCCAGTACCAGCAGGAGCAACAACAACAGGCGTACAGCTCGAGCCGCGCCATGGACGCCGACCGCGTCTACGAGAAGCTTCAGCCGCCCATGACGCGTCCAGGTGCCACAGGCGGGAGCGCGAGCGTGAGCACTGCGTGGCACGACGAGATCGAGCTCCGCGTGCGGGCGATGGAGCGCTCTCCGGGTGTGGGCATGAAACGACCGGCGCCCAGTGGAACCTCCAGCTCCAGCCAGCGAGTGTATCAGCATGAGGTGGGGAGCAACAACAGCAACAGCAGCAGCAAGAGTGGGTTTCCTCCACCAGCGTCACCAAGTGGGTTCCAAGCGACGGCGCCGTTCACGCCACCCGCGCCGGCTGCCACCGCACTACCGACGCTCTCGTACCTGCTGCAGCGCAACTCGGACGCGTCGTCGTCTTCGTCGTCTGGTGTCACAAGCGCACGCCGCAGCTCGATCCTGACGATGAACAACAGCCAAAACCAGTTTAGCAATAGCAGTAGCAGTGGTGGCGGAAAGCGTCAGCGGATGTTTGCGCCACTTGGACAGTCTGCAGGACCAGTTGCAGCGTCGACAGCCTCACTGTATTCGTCGTCGCGCGCTCATGCTCCAGCGGAAGGTGACCTGATGGGCGCGAACAACGACCACTTGCGGAAGATCCTGGAGAAGGAAGTGGCGTTCTACAACGCGCGCAACAGCCAGTTCCAGTATCAGAACCCGCCCTCAATGCTGTCAGCATCGCGGTACTTCGACGCGAGAAGAGGAGGCGTAGCTCAAGCTCAAGAAGGAGATGACGAAGCCAAGAGCCCAGTCGAGTACACTGGTGCCGCTGCTACTGCCAGTCGGAGACCCGCACCGAGCTACTATGGTGCACGCCCATCTGTGTCGTCTTCGTTCTCGTACTCCCGCACCAACAATAATGCGAACTCACCACTAATGGAGCGTCCAAGCGAACTGTCACTGTCGTCGGCCGAATCCTGTTCTCCGATCGAGCAGCAAACACATGACGACGACTCACCGCCCCCACATCACCAGGTGTTTTCCAAGCGGATGATCCCCACAGACAACAGCAGTATCGACAGCAAGAGCTCGCTGTCGCACATCTCGTCGGAAGTGCCGCTCCAGTACAGCAATTACACCGCGACCGCCACGACCATGTCGGCTGTTTCGGACGATAACAATAGCAACCACAGCAGTCCTCGCGAGCTTCTCGACCGCAACCTCCAGGACCGGAGCAACAGCAACAGCAACAGCAACAGCAACAGCAACAGCAACAGCAACAGCAACAGCAACAGCAACAGCTTTGTCAATGGTGGCGTCAAACTGGAGTTATCGTCATTGCGATCGCGCTCACCGCCCCCGGCGACTCTCTCTCAGCGCCGTCCGTACAATCTGAACATGCACCACCAAAGCAGTAACCAGCGATACGAATCGACGCCTACGAGCACTTCGAGCCTTCATGACGAGACGGATGTGAGCAATCCTATCCGACACAATGCCATCGGTGACAATAGCCGCACCTCGAGCTTCCGCTACTCTTCATCGTCGAGCGACCACGGCGAGTCTGCGATTGAAGCCGCGTCGGGTCTGCTGGAAGAGCGAAGCCCCAGCAAGCGCGAGTCTATCACCAAGCTGCTGCTCAAGTCCAAGGAATTCCTGAAGGCAAAGAGCCTGGTGCGCAACCGCAACAACGAGATCGACTGGGTCGCGACATTCCTCAACGTGGGCTTCGAGTCGAGCAGCATCTACTCGCTCATGTGTCCGCTGCGCAAAGGAAGGTGGAAAGCCGAAGAGGAGAAGTACACGATGGAGCTGCTGCGTCTGATCGAGAGCGGCACGATCCGCCTGCGCCACGGCCAGAGCATCCGTGGGTTCATCGCGAAGAAGCTGCATAGCGACGACATGCGCGTGCTCAAGAAGCTGAGCAACTGCAAGATGTTCCACTTTGCGCGCATGATCACGCCGCACATGTCGGAAGAAGAGGAGATTGACGAGGGCATCGCCAGCGCTAGCGCGGGACTGAGTCGCCTCAAGAAGCTGCGCAGCGAGTTTCTACGCTCAGTGCAGCTCGAAGCGCTCGTCGCCGTGCGCAAGTACCTGAGCGACAGCTCGATCCGCGAGCTTTTGAATAGCCGGGACTGAGTTGTGGGGCACGGGGGATTGCTGATCAGCGAGAGAGAGAGAAAGAGAGAAAGAGAGCCATTGTGTCGAATGAAGACTTGTATTGTGTGAGCTGTCTGGTGAAAGGCAAGGCAGGAAGGTGTCGTCCGCCTTACGAGAGAGAGAAAGAGAGAGAGAGAGAGAGAGAGAGAGAGAGAGAGAGATGCCATGCAACAAGCGCTATTAGTTATGACTACTACTTATTACTACTACTGTAAATTATTGACTGACAAAGAATGTGATTAATTAATGTAACTGACTGATTTGAAGACAACCAACACGACCAGACAGTCTTTGAACGTTATATGGGAAACGCTTGACTGGACCACTTTGTTCGACGCCTTCAGCTGAGCTGTGCGGGTCGACTCTTCACCACCGGACGACTCTCCCCAAACAGTCGTCGTTGGTCTTGGGATCTAAAGTTCCACCACATGCGATGCGACCGCCACTCGGAATGCGCTCAGCAACTTCTGACCACTGGATCGAAACTGAACCCAGACCGCCTTATCACCACCCAAATCTGGCATCATGCAAGCGAGTAAGTGCCAATGAGGCGGAGTGAGTGACTGAGCACTCGCATCATCCTTCATTCATGTGATAGACCTTGAGTGCTCTGTCCAAATCTTTGTGTGTCTTGCTTGGCACAACCAGGTGTGGCGCATCAAGTAGGCGAACGCGCCGCCACAACGAACAAATCTTCAGAATTTGGGATGCGTGAGGATTCTTTGTATTTCGATCTCTCTTTCTCTCTTTGTCCGGCGCTGGTGTCGTGTGTTTTCTTTTTTAAATACTGGACAAAGGGCTTTTGCTGCTTTTGGGGCTTTCAAACAAAAAAAAGGCAACTGCTCGCTCTCTCGCTCAGGATTTCATACACTTCTATCAATCCTTCTTTCACAGTGCGGTCAGTCACGAGAGCGGCATGGTGATCAGCTGAAAACAATCTCTATGTGTGCCTCGAAGCGACGTTCAGCAGCACGACCACCACGGATACGTTGTCCGACGAGCCCGACCGGATCGCCAGGTTCGCGAGAGAATGGCTCGCTTGCTACAAGACGATAAGACAGCCAGTCATCAAAATTAGAAATGGTTGGCCCTCGATACTAAGTCAAAAGTATATCGATCGCATAGCTAGATACCTGTGCTGTGTAGCCCTCACGCAGCCGCTCCGCCACATGCTTGACCGCCTCCTTGCTTGTGATCGTATCCCAGAGCCCATCGCACGCCAGGATGAGGAACTCGAACTCGGGCGTGATCTCGATTTCCTGGAACTCCGGCACCGCGATCACCAAATCGTCGTGGAACACGCGCGCGTGGCCCTCGGGGTACGCCCAGTACTCGTACTTGGCGAGTGCCTCGCCCTTGTAGTCAATGTCGCCGATCGCGCGCGAGACCGCCAGCTCACCGTTGACGCGGAAGATGTTGACCCATTGTACTACCCGTCCGGCGCGCTGCTGGATCTCCGGGTCGCTCAGGTCCATCGAGTGCAGCTTCGACATGTGCAGCTCCTTCTCTTCGCGCACCCAGCCGCCTCGCGACTCGATGCGAGTCCGCTCGTCCAGTCGCCCGGGCGTCTGCTCTTCAATGATATCGAGTGCTTGCCCGCCGATACTCGCGACCGCGCGACTGTCGCCAATGTTCGCGGTCAGCAGGCGGTTGCCTCGGATCAGCACCACCGCCGCAGTCGTGCCGTCACTCAGCGACTCCGTGGCAGCTTTCTCAAGAAACTCCTTGTCGATCATCTCGAAGCACTCTTCGAACGCCACGCGCGCATCTGTCAAAAAGGACTCGTGCGCACGAAGGTACGGGATCAGCCGCTGCTCGGAGAACTTGGCCGCCTATGTCAATACGAACAAGTCAAGTAGAGGTTAGATAGAATATGGAAGATAGCCACATACATAATTATAGTGCGTATCGTACTCGGACGCCGCTGTGCCCATCAAAGAGTACGTAGATCGACTGCTTCTGGTGGTAATCAAAGTCGCCAAAGTGCGCGTTCAGGTCCGGGATGCAGCAGCACACATCCTCCATGGACTTGCGCACGCCGATGAGCGACGTTACGCCGTGCACGTCGTCGCCGATACTGTAACTATCCGTCTCTTCGAAGAAGAAATTGTCTGAGAAAGACTCGCGCGTCGTGGTCGAGTACGCATCGATCGACAGTCGGGACGCAAAGCCCTCGCGCTGGCTCGGAGGCACCCACCGTCCAGGAGCTGGCGCTGGCATTGGCTCGAATGCAGGCGAAATCCCATAATCCTCCTGTGTAGAAAAGGAAGGTGGAGGCGACGAAGACGCGATTGGGGGTCCCGCAGAGCCCCGATTTCGCAGAAATGGCGGAATATACTTTCCCGTTGCGACTGGCGGCGACAGGGTCTGCATGAGCACTGGAGATTCCTGGATGCCGCTTTCACCACCACCAATTTCGCCATTTTTGCTGGTACTGCTTCCTAGACGCAGTCGTGCTTGTGTTTCTTCGTCATCGTCTTCATCGTCATCGTCTTCTTTGCGCTCACCGCCGTCGCGTGTGATCACTTCTGGCAGATCGTCGAGTGGATCGAACGCAAACATCGTCGCCAGCGGACTCCGCGGTCCAAAAGTGTTGAAGCTGATCGGACTCGTCGCGCGACGCGGGCTTGTGCGCGGGTGTGGATACTGCTCGCCGCCATTCGAAGACGAGCCGTCCGAGAAACTGTCGGCGCCAAAGAAGCCGCCGCTTGGTCGTCCGCGATAGAAATCGTCCATTACCGACGACGCGTAGTGTTCACCCGGCTCCTGGAAATCAAACGACACACTTCGGTTCGCGCGGCTGATGCTCTAGAGTTTCAAAGGAGGTAGCGAGATGCAAAAATAATGAGACTCGCTCTGGTATAAATCGACACACCACCATGCATTTGTTCAGCAATGACAAAGTTGCAAATATCGTATCGTACCCGTCGCGAGAGACTATTACTCAGTCGATTCGAGCGATATTCCGTCGCCTGCGTACGCGTGAGCACCGAGATGATACTAGCGATGGATTTCTGGAAATTGAACAGCCAGTCGTGCATCTACAAACCAAGCATATCACAAAAAGCGTGCCATAATAAAGTGATTAGCAGAAATTGCAACAACTATGCGCATTTCACAAGAGTTCACATTACCCGATCTTTCGACTCGGCGCGCAGGATAAACCGGCGACTCTGTGTGCGGATTTGGAACGTGGCGACGCCAAAGTCCTTCTGCATCCATGCGCGCGCATACATATCACACAGCATTAGTTGAAGAATCTCACAATGCGCTACAATTAAATGACAAAGAGCCAGAAAACGTACGGCGGTCGTGACCGAGTCGATGTCTGCGAGCTGGATGACGCCGCAGACTGTGGGGTCCGTGGCTTTCTTCTCGCGCACGTCAACCTCGCGCTTGTAGTAGAAGAGCTTGTCGTCCTTCATGACGAACCAGCGGCCCTTCCACAGCTGCGGGTTCTCTGAGCTCTGCTTCTCTAGAAAGCCCTCCATGCACTGCTGCCTATTACATTGTGTATGAAAAAATAATCACACATCAAACAAAAATCAGTTGGCGCAATTGGATCCCAACAAGCAAATAAGCAAACAAACAAGTGTTTGCTTGTTGTGAGTATGAGCAGCAAACGTACTCAAAGTATCGTGTGTAGTCCTCAAATGTGCGCGGGCGAAAGTAACTCGTCGACTGTGGCGGTCCCATCCCTGCACACAAGAATCACCAAAGCAACAAATGAGCAAGCAAGCAATGAGCAAACAACATCCGACCTTGCGTTCTTTCGCGCGCGCATAACACACAGACATGCGCAAACAACAACAACAATAACGACGACAACAACAACAGTGCAAAACAATAAACTAAAACTAACAATACATGTGCACGTTATAAACACGCACCGTTCGCGCCGTCGTCCTGCTCGTCGCTGGACGAAGACGAAGACGAGGACGAGCGCCGCCCGCGCGAGAGAAAATCGCGCGTGCGCCGCTGGTGGTACGCGGACATGGACGCGCCCGCCGCCGGCACGGGGATAGAGCCGCTGAGCCCCATGCTGCCGCGCGAGGACGACGCCGCCGAGGACGCGCTTCGCCGTCGTGCATGCGGCCGCATAGCTGAGGAACCTGGAGCAGCGCCCTGCTGCTGCTGGTGGTGATCTTCCTGGAAGTGCGCGGTGTCCGTCGTCGGCGCGTGCGCTTGTGCTGCTGCTTGCGGGAACTGCTGCAGCAACTGCTCGAGACTCGTCATGACTTGTGCTTGTGCGCTTGCTTGTTTTTTGGATCGTTTGCTTTGCTTGTTTGCTTGTTTGCTTTGCTTGTTTTTTGTGTGGAAGATTCTTGTTTTGGTGTTGCTGTGTTGGGGCGTTTGGGTGGGACACACATACACAAGAAATCGAAAGGGCTGCCACCTTCAAGGTCGATTTTAAGGGAGAGAATGTTGTGAAGCACTTTTGCGCACGAATTCTCCTAGAAGCGTCTTGACCGAAGCTGAAACAGCAGTGCTATCACAAGTCTTTGATTCTGACCGAATTTAAGATTCGTGCGCAAAAGCGCTCCACAACCACTTTCCCCCTTAAAATCGGTCAAGATCAGACTTTTCTGATACAGTGCTGGCCATATTTATAAGATCACCAGTTTTTTTACACTTGCGACCACAAAGTGCCATATTTACATTCGTAATTACGCTCCACCACTCGTCTCGTTCAGACCAATCGTTTGCTGCTCCCCACATCCCAATCCAAGCAAAACTGATGGC
>JALBZD010000612.1:0-20804 GCA_038050675.1 Globisporangium cylindrosporum | reverse complement strand
GGACGGGGCCGCGCGGGCCAGCCGTAGCGGACGCCGTGAGACCGTTGGGCGGCAACGGTGCGCCGTTGCTCGTGGTGGCGATCGGGCGTGGAGCCATGATGATGGGATTGAATTGACAAGAGGTTGGCTGATTTTGAAGTTGTGAGGTTTTCGGAGGAAGTTTGAGAGTGCGGGCGGTGGTGGTTGGAGCGAAAACGGACCGACAACGCTTGTCCGACCTCCTTTTGACCAATGAAGTATCTCATGTAGACTCTTCATCCATCGCTCGTCGTTGTGCGGTATTGACCCTTGTCTACGGCATTACATTCGCAGCCACGCCTGACTTCACTGAGCTTCCTTGTCGTAAATGATACCTCATGGAATTAGATCCATTTTGAGCCACTGCTGTTGATCTGCTGTCGTATCACCCATGATCACCAATGCCTGACATTCGTGATGAAAGACACTCTGTTGGAGGTTGAAGGTTTGGACGCCCGGACAGAAGCAAAGCATGCTCTGAATCCTGCGAATGCGTTGTGTAGAGAAATCTTGAATGACCTCGTCAACAACTGCACCAGTTGATACTCTGGTACTCTGGAACGTAATTGGCGGAGTGACGATCGTTGAAGTGAGACCTGGATCAAGCAAAAAAGGGTGCAAGCCTCCATTTTTTTGACCTGGAAGGCGAATTGGACATCTCCGCAATGACACCGAACGAGCGTGGCCTCGTCGTATAGTGCACCAAGCCTCTCCCCTCTCTCTCCATCTCTTCGACAGGCATGAGCAAGAGCTGCTGGCACACTCAACTTGGACCAGTTCATCACGCACCGTCACATGCATTGATAAATCTCGAGAGATAAAATACTTCCTCTTCCCCAGCCATAAATCTTTCGAGACCGATAATAAACTTTCCCGCGTACCAACCAACTATTCCTGGCGAGAGTAGTCCACAGCGCCCCTTGTATTATTAGAGCGAGAACGGCTCCTTACTTCCAGAGCAGGTCGCCGCCAACTCAGGGTACCATCCTTTCTCATCAAAGACCAAGAGCCCAAGCGCAGCAAGTCAACCAGAACGCACACGAAGCTCTCAGGACTTGCCATTTGCATTGCCCAGAGCACTTGCGAGAGAACGACGCAAGACGAGATGCATCGCAGTGGCAGCGGCACCGTCATGCAGAAGCGCAAGACGCAGTCGTCGTCGAGCGATCGCGCCAAGGCGGCTTCCATTCTCATGCGTGTGCGTAGACAACTTCATTTCCATCTGCTTCCTAGATGTCTCTGTTTCTTCTTTACTGATGCGTCGGATGTGCGCTCGCTCTCATAGGAAGAGAAGAAGAGCGACAAGCGCCATGCGGTCGCCGAGGCGCTCGCAGCGAAGTTCAAGGCCAAGTACGCCAAGCAGGACCCGCAGTTCGCCGAGTTGATCGTGTCGATGACTAGCCGCCTGCTACTCCACTCGCATCAGCGCATCCTCGAGTCGGACGTCGTCGCATTAGAGGCAGTCGTGAAGAAAATGAGCATTGAGAGGCAGAGTCAACAGGGGCGAATCGGGGCCAATGGCTCATCATCTGGGGGAGCGCAAGGTTCAAGTGGCAACAGCAGCAATGAGAGTGGCCGTCAGGATCGACAGCACAGCAGCAGCGGAGGACCGAGCAGCAGTCACCAGGATCTCTCGCACGACCTGAAGGACCAAGACGAGTGGGTGCTGTTGAACGCGCTGACGCTCGTAGAGGTCGAGAGCGAGAAGGAGCGCGAGAAGGCCAAGATGCTCGAGAAGCGCCGGCTGCAGCGCGCGTGGCTGGACGCGCAGCAGGCCGAGAAAGCGGTGTGCCGCGAGGGCGAGAAACACGAAGGGCAAGTCCAGTACCAGCACCAGATGCAAGACATCTTCAGCTGGCAGCAGTCCGAGAGCGTGAAGAAGCAGCGACAGCTTGAGCAGGTCATGAAGGTCCGTCAAGAGCGCGACGAGCAGCGCCGCCAGCAGAAGCTCAAGCTCGAGCAAGCCGAGATGCGACGCAAGCAAGAGGAAGCCGCGGAAGTCGAGCGCGTGCAGAAGGAGCTCAAGCGGCTCGAGGATGACGCGCAGCGGCGACGAGTACTCGAGCACGAGCGCATGAAGAAGCTGCAGCTTGAGAACTCGGCGGTGCAGAAGTTCAAGCACAACATACGGACGCAGGAGCAAGAGGAGGACGTGAAGCTTATGGAGGCGTACGCGCGCCGCCTGGCGAAAGAGGATGAGGAGCGCATGAACGCACTCCAGGGCAAACTCAAGCGCCGGGACCAGACGCAGCACAAGATCGCCGAGTCCATCCAGACGCAGATGCACCAGAAGACGCTGGAGGACGAGAAGCGCGCCGAGGAGTACCAACGGAAGAAGGACGAGGTGGCGATCGCCAAGGAGCGCGTACGTTCATGTTGCTGCGTCGAGACCTCATTTCAAGGCCGCCGTACCTTTATAGGCTTGATAGATAGACTAACTTCACTTGTTGTCACCTAACTGTGCTATGTGTGTTCAGGAGGCGCAGGACAAGCGGAAGAAAGAGGCACTGGAGCGGCAGCAGTTCCTGCACCTCCAGCGCGCGCAGAAGCACCAGCGCGAGCGCCAGGAGGTCGACGACGACCTGAGCTTCGCGGAGCAGTACCACAGCGAAGGTCGCGCCGCGATTGACGCACAGAAGCAGCAAGTAAAGCGCGTGCGCGAGCAGAACCGCGCGTTCCAGGAGCAGCTCATTGTGCAGATGGAGGAGCAGAAACGCGGGCAGCCGATCTCGCCGCTGCACCTGCCGCGGCAGCTCATGAACAGCCGCGAGCGCAAGATCAACGCCAAGCTGCTGCAAAAACTCGAGCAGCCCGAGGTGTCGCAGAAAGTGCTAGAGAAGCTCAGTCCGAGCAAGGACTTTGCGCATCCGCTCATCACGACCACGTTCTACTAGTGAGCAGCGATAGAGGCTAGAGGCATGGGATATGTGAAGAGATGGAATACGATAATTACTATAACAAGTAGAAGACGATGATGCATGCATTCACACCCGCACTCACGCCTCCCAGTCGCGCGTCTCATAAGCGATAAACTGTCTGAGCCAGGCAGCGGACGCAGTCGGACATCGGACATGGAGATACCAACTTCAGTAGTGATACCGTCAACCTGAGACCTGTGAGACACGATACTGGTGGTGCGCACACTGAACGTGCCATCAAATAGCTTCGGAATATGCGTTCGCATGCAAAATACGTGACACTGGTGGCGCACAAGCGTGCCAGGTGGTTGCATCAGGATTACCTAATATCACGGACACAGGACACGCAGGTCTGATGTTCAGTGTTGGTGGGTGAACCCACATATTTGAATGAGTTCATTCATTCTCTGTGATGATGCGTCCAGTACCAACCGTCGCCGTTCATCGGAGGAGCTGCTTCGCATACGCTAATGCTGCGATAGAGCGCTGAGATTCCTGGGAGTTGCATCTATTATTTATTTTGCACGTAGCCTTCAATTTCGCCAATTTCGCCAATGGAACGCAAAAAAGTGTACCCATTTTCAGAAAAATTATTAGTCATCATCACCCCTCGTCCATGACACAAAGCCATTTAAAATATCTCAGCCAATGGAAAGGCTTCAATATTACGTCATTTGACTATAATTGGACGAAAACCAGATTTAGAATCAGCATTTCCGCGAATCAGAGCGCGCAAATGCTGCTTCTTGAAGCTGCGCCTCGAGTGATTGTGATGGACAACAAAGAGGTTCTGAGGGGTACGACAACGTCTGACCCTGAGTTCATCTCTCTCTCTTTTGCTTTGAGCCTGCTACTTGCTGCTCAAGCTTGGATAATTACGTGTCTTGCGGATCTAACTCCACGGCCTCCTTTAAACCGGTGCCAGTCTCATCACTCTGAGGAGATTGCGAAGAGTGCATGTGGGTACGACAACGGAAGCCACTTCAGTTGCCTGTCATATCTGTCTGTCTGGAGTCTGTCACTTGGAGATGAATGCCAGCTTCTGCTTGAAGATGAAGAAAAAGAGCGGAAATCGGCCCCTGCCTTGTCGTACCTCCGGAAACCCCATAGCAGAGGTCTCAGAGAAGCCTCGAGTGTCGAATCTCCAGGTCTCACTCCAGTCTCATTCTTCAATTCGCTTTGTCCAGCGCAGCAGCAACAGCAACCACCACAAGAACTCCAAGCAAGCAGCTTTCCAACTTCTCTACAATGGCTCCACGCCCGATCGCCACCACGAGCAACGGCGCACCGTTGCCGCCCAACGGTCTCACGGCGTCCGCTACGGCTGGCCCGCGCGGCCCCGTCCTCGTCCAGGACTTCGCGTTGCTCGACCACATCGCGCACTTTGACCGCGAGCGCATCCCCGAGCGCGTGGTGCACGCCAAGGGCGCCGGCGCCTTCGGCTACTTCGAGGTTACGCACGCCGCCAACGTCATCCAGTTCTGCAAGGCCAAGCTGTTCGCACAGGACGGCAAGCGCACCCCCGTGGGGATCCGCTTCTCCACCGTGGGCGGCGAGTCCGGCTCCGCCGACACGGCGCGCGATCCGCGCGGCTTCGCGATCAAGTTCTACACGGAGGAGGGCAACTGGGACCTCGTGGGCAACAACACGCCCATTTTCTTCATCCGCGACCCGATTCTCTTCCCAAGCTTCATTCACACGCAGAAGCGCCACCCGGTCACGCACCTTAAGGACGACGACATGATGTGGGACTTCTTCTCGCTGCGGCCGGAGACCACGCACCAGCTGTCGTTCCTCTTCTCGGACCGCGGCATCCCGGACGGCTTTCGCTTCATGAACGGCTACGGCTCGCACACGTTCGTGAACGTGAACGCGCAGGGCGATGTCGTGTACGTCAAGTACCACTTCAAGACGGACCAGGGCGTGCGCAACCTGCCAGTGGACGAGGCAGAGGCGCTCGCGGCCTCGGACCCGGACTACGCCACGCGCGATTTGTATAACGCGATTGCGGACAAGGACTTCCCCAGTTGGACCATGTACATCCAGGTGATGACGCCGCAGCAGGCGCAGGAGAGCGCGGTGAACCCGTTTGACGTGACCAAGGTCTGGAGCCACGCGGCGTACCCGCTGCTGGAGGTCGGCCGCCTCGTGCTCAACCGCAACCCGCAGAACTACTTTGCCGAGATCGAGCAGATCGCGTTCTCCCCATCGCACCTGGTGCCGGGCATTGAGCCCTCGGTGGACAAGATGCTGCAAGGCCGCCTCTTCAGCTACCCGGACACGCAGCGGTACCGTCTCGGCGCCAACTACCAGCAGATCCCGGTCAACCAACCGCTCAACCACGTGCAGACGTACCAGCGCGACGGTTTCATGAGCGTGCGCGGCAACATGCTAGGATCACCCAACTACTTCCCCAACAGCGTCAGCGGCACGCCGCAGGAGTCGGCGGACCCGGCGCACGCCTACCACTCGTACGCTCTGGAAACTGACCCCGCCCACGCGATCGCGAACAAGTTCAGCACCAAGGACGACGACAACTTCAGCCAGGTGGCCGACTTCTACAACAAGACACTCGATCTGGACGCGCGCGAGCGCCTGACGTCCAACATCGCCGGCACGCTGGCCAAGGCGTCCAAGCCCGTGCAGGAGCGTGCGATCGCCAACTTCTTCAGAGTGGACGCGCACTACGGCCGGCGCGTGCAGGAGAAGGTCGAGGCGCTTGTGGAGACTGCCAAGAAGGAAACGACGAAAAAGCCTCGCTCCGCTGCACCGCTGAACCCTCCTCGTCAGGCATTTGCGGTCACAAACCCTTAGGGGCAATAACAGAATTCTTTGCACCTTGAGGACTTACCATCTCAACACTGAAATGAACGCGTTTGGTGGTGAACTCCTTTCCTACTGAGAACCAAGCCAACTTGAATCCACTACGTGCCATCGTCTCAACCGTTTGAAGAATTGGAAGAGACTTAAATTGGCTTAGTCGACAGAAAAACAAAAACATTCCAAGCAGCGAGCAGTGTACGGGGTACTTCAGCATCAAGTCAACTGATTCATTTTGTGGCAAGGCCATGTGATTCACAAACAGAGACACAAGATCATCACGGCTACATCGCTCTCGCTCAACATCAAATACAGTTGTTTCCAGCTGTGACTTGATTTCACTATGCTAGCTAGAATGGCGTTTTTACTAGCATGCAAAATCTTTTTATTTAATAAAAGAGGCAACAATGTAGTAAAAACCGATTGCTTTTTCTGATGGTTGCGAGTTTCGATCGATTTCCTGATATGTTTTCTGTGATCCAGGTAAAACCGCATTGGCGTCGACTACTTTTGTGTATTTAACCAACTGATAACTGTCAGAAAAAATTACTAATCGGTTTCGAGAGGGCTGTTGCTGATTCAGCCGAAATGTAGGGGTAGTTTCCTATTTAGGCCACAACACTTAAGAAAAACAGGACTTGCTGGCCTCCCTAAATTGAAGCCCCCAATATTTTGGAATTTGACCGCATTTTTCTATTGACCTGTTTTTCTAATCCGCAGGAATGTAGCATAGCCTTTTATAAATAGTAAGTATACAAATGCGGCTTTTAACGAGTACGTGCATCATGCAGTGTATTTTCCGAAAAACGGACTAAAAATGCGCTTGGGACAAATCATGTTTGTAGAAATTGTCACCATATGGATGTCTTTAGAACGAGTGTCCCTATAATTAAGGCGGCGTCCGAGCTCACTTGCCGTTTGCATCAAACGTGGACACTGAACTGAAATGCTCGACCAATCCGCTATTATATTTTTTCTTAACAAGATGATTGGCTAACGCTCATTTCATCTAATCAGGTGATCATCTTGAGCTTTTATTTGAGGGCGGTACCCAAAATAAAACCTGTCATCGTTGAGGCGATCCTGAAAGGACGCGGGATCTTTTCCGCCAATCCTGTCTCTGACCCATCTGCTTTCCAGCGAATCACAGCGCGACGCAAAAGGAGCTCCCATTCCGTACAGAAAAGATACAGCAAAAAAGTGACTTTGCCTTTTGCCGCGCGCTGATTGGCCGAGCCCCCACCCACTTGCTGATCCACAGTTTGCCACGTCCGCTAAAAAGCCATTTTGGCTTCTCGAAGCTCTGTGCGAAATTGTGTGCATGAGCGAGCGCGAGGTGCTTCTGATCTGTTTGATTGGCTTGGGAAAAACAAGTAGCACCCCTCCACCACCAGTACACAGCACGTCCGATGGATGCGATGGATGGATGCATCACTGGAAAATGCCCGCAATCATCTGCTTCTTAACCGGCACGTTGATGCCATGGTTCGTAACACGCTTGACTTGATGTTTGTATGTCTGGGGTGCTTCGCGTTCCCATTTTTGTTGTTGATAGGACTAGGTGTTACACCGACCATCACTCCTGCGCTTCCAAGGACGAGGCGCGGTGATTGCATCATGCATGATCGAAGAAGCCCAACAAAGCCCGCCTGCCCGTAGCCCTCACACACACGCGCGCTCTCCGCCACTGCTCTTCAGTTCCCAATTTCGTGCGCGCAGCTCAAGCAAAAGAGAGGAGAAGAGGAAGCGAGGCGGCACATCCACTGCTCAGGAAAGAGACAGAAAAAGCATGAGCGGCAAGGACACGCTCTACGCGTCCGTGGGGCAGGACGACCTTGAGTGCAACGACGGCAGCGCCGGCGCGCGCATGTTCTCGCGCGGCCCCGACGGCGAAGGCCGCCGCGCGATCGTCAAGAAGATCCTCATCGGCGCGTTCGTGATCGTGCCGTACATCCTGCTGCTCGCGGTGATCGTCGGCGTGGGCCCGAACGGCGCCACGTCCTCGAGCGTTGCGTCGATCGTCACGGGTGAGAAGGCCGAGCTCGAGCAAGTGTGCGCGAACCAGCGCGTGGACAAGCTCAAGATGAAGCGCAACGTGTACTACGACTCGTCGCTTATCTCGCGGCCGCAGCGCTACGCCGCGGTGCAGCAGAAGGGAGCCACGCTGTGGTTCACGGGTCTCTCAGGAAGTGGCAAGTCCACGGTCGGTCGCGCGCTCGAGAAGGAGTTGCTGCGCCGCCGCGTGCACGTCTACCGTCTCGATGGCGACAATGTGCGTATCGGCTTGAACCGCGACTTGAGCTTCTCCGAGTCGGACCGCGCCGAATCGGTGCGTCGTGTCGGCGAGATGTCGGCGCTATTCTCGGAGGCTGGTGTGATCACTCTGGTCGCGCTCGTGTCGCCGTTCCGCGCTCGTCGTGACGAAGTGCGCGAGCTGCACAAGAAGATGAACATTCCGTTCTACGAGGTGTTCGTGGACGTACCAGTGTCGGTCGCCGCGGACCGTGACGTAAAGGGTCTGTACAAGCGCGCTATCAAGGGTGAGATCAAGGACTTCACCGGTATCTCGTCGCCGTACGAAGAGCCACTGAGCCCTGAGATTCACCTGTTCACTGCGAACATGACGCTTGACGACGAAGTCAACTTGATGATCAAGGTGTTGGAGAAGGAGGGACTTCTAACCGGTGTTGAAGAGCCACCAAAGGGATTTCCTGGTGTTGCTGTTGCGGATGGTGGCAACGCCGTCGCGAACTTCTCGACGATGTATCCAGACTCCCCAAAGACCGGCAAGCCTTCGAAATACGATGAATTGCCTCGCGTCTTGCTTCGTGATGAAGACGTGAACTGGCTGCAGGTGATCGGCGAAGGCTGGGCGTCGCCTCTGAAGGGGTTTATGCGCGAAGGTGTGTACTTACAGTCGCTGCACTTCAGCAGCGTGCTGTACGATGCTGACAACCTAACGAACGGTCAGCTGTCGCTGCATTCGCCGACGAACTACTCCGAATACTCGACCGAGAGCGTGTCTAAGGGCAAGCGCGTGAACATGCCAGTGCCGATCGTACTGCCGATTAACGACGCGACGAAGGCGATTATCGGGTCGGCGAAGCAGGTGGTGCTTGTCAGCCCTGCCGGCGACGAGCTCGCTTTGCTGAAAGACCCTGAGATCTTCGCGCACCGCAAGGAAGAACGCATCACGCGCACTTTTGGCGCAGTGGACAACAAGCACCCGTACATCAAGGAGATCTTGCTCTCGGGCGACTTCTTGCTTGGTGGCGAAATCGAATTGATCAAGCGCGTCCAGTACCACGACGACTTGGACCAATACCGCCTGACGCCAACCGAATTACGCAAGAAATTCGAGGAGCTGAACGCTGATGTCGTCCTCGCGTTCCAGACGCGCAACCCAACCCACGCTGGCCACGCGTACTTGATGAACAACGCCCGTGAGCAGCTCATCCAGCAGGGCTACAAGAACCCAGTGTTGTGGCTGTCTCCACTTGGTGGATGGACCAAGGAAGACGATGTGCCACTCGATGTGCGTGTCCGCCAGCACGAAGCGATTCTGCGCGACGGTATGCTCGACAAGGAGAGCACTGTGCTGGCGATTTGGCCTTCGCCGATGATCTACGCTGGTCCTCGCGAAGTGCAGTGGCACGCGAAGAGTCGCAAGAATGCTGGTGCGAGCTTCTTTGTCGTTGGCCGTGACCCTGCTGGTATCAAGCGCTCGGATGGCGACAAGGACGACATCTACAACGGTGACCACGGTCGTTTCGTTCTGCACATGGCGCCTGGCATGGAAGACTTCAACATCTTGTCGTTCTCGAAGGTGTACTACGACGTGAAGGACCACAAAATGAAGCCGATGGAGAAGGAGCGCAAGAAAGACTTTTTGTCGATCTCTGGCTCGCGCATGCGTCAGATGGCGCGTGAAGGTCTGGTGAAGTGCGAGGGCGACAAGATCCCGGACGGCTGGGAGAAGAAGCCAACGTGCGTTCCTCAGGGGTTCATGGTGAAGTCTGGCTGGGACATCATGATCGACTACTACCAGAATCACGAGAGCCCACGCTGGATTCCGTTCGCGACACAGTTCGGCCCTCCAGTCGTCGACAAGGCTCGTTTGTTTGAGCAGACTGGCACGTTCGGTCGCCCAGACTACAAGCTCGTGTTCAAGAACGACAACGGCGTGCTCATCTCGCCATGGCACGACATTCCTCTCCAGGAGAAGACTGCGGTCGGCAAGAACGAGTTCAACTTCGTGGTGGAGATTCCAAAGGGTGTCGCGCACAAGATGGAGGTGAACAAGGAGGAGCGTCACAACCCGATCATGCAGGACACGACGCACGGCGGCACTCGTGGACGCAACTACCTGTATGGCGTGCCATTCTTCAACTATGGTCTGCTTCCTCAGACGTGGGAGGACCCAAGCGTGAAGGACTCGAAGGGCAACGGCGGCGACAACGATCCGCTTGACGTGATTGAGATCGGTGCTAAGCAGCTGCCAATGGGCTCGGTGAACCCTGTGAAGGTGCTAGGCAGCTTGGAGCTGGTCGACCAGGGCGAAGTGGATCACAAGATCCTGGTGATCTCGCTGGACGACCCTGACGCGTCTCGTATCAACACTGTGGCGGACTTGAAGAAGGTGAAGCCTGGTGTGGTGGAGGCGCTCGTGGACTGGTTGAAGAACTACAAGATCCCAGAGGGCAAGAAGGTGAACGAGTTCTCCCACGAGGAACCAACGAGTTCGGACGAGGCCGTGAAGATCATTATGGCGACGCACGAGCGATGGCAGAAGCTCAAGTCGGGCGACATCTCGGTCAAGGACTCATTCTTCCTCGGTTAAGTTAGTGAAAAGGAAACGAACAAACAAGCAAGCAAGCAAGACAGCATCGTTGATAGAGGGGAGTGAGCTGCAGCAGCAGCGCGAAGATCAAGGACTGGTGCACACGCGCGACGTCTACAGAATCAGACCTCGCAGTGTCCATCGGTACGCGTTGCAGCCCGTACACTCCATTAGATTTTAAGCACTATCGTGAATATATTTGGTTGTGAATAATGCGAGTCTCTGTCTCGTTTCAGTTTTTGTGCAGGTTGTGAACAATGCAGTCTCGCTTGGTTGACAACCTTTGAGATCAGCATTTTTCAAAACAGCAATCTTGAACAAACGTTGAAACAAGTCTGATAAAGGCCGGGTGTCGGATCATGAAACGGCGCAGACCTCTTAAACAAACGCTACGTCGTTTCGACGCCTCACTTCGCGTTTGCCCGCTCGAGACGCACACACACAGACAGACAGACACACGCGCCTGGAGGGAGGAAGGCACACTCATTACCTCTCTCTCTCTATCTCTTGCAGCAGCAACAGCAGCTGAGGCCCCGCGTGTTGCCCGCGCCCGTGTGTGAAGAAGAGACCAAGAATGGCGAGCAGGTACTTCATCCTTCCCTCTTTCCCCTAGCTGTCTGCTTTCAGCGCGTCAAGACTATGAAGCGCCACTGTGGCGGTGGAACAGTGTTAAAGAGTTCGCATCTATCTCTACTAAACATTGGCATTTGCGTGTGCGCGTATTGCTGTTGTGTTTCAGTACATACGACCGCCGGTGGCAGGAAGCCATGGCGGAGCTCAACGAGCAGGTCCACATCGAGGACCACACACTGGCAGCCGACGGGCAAGACCCGTCTGCGAACGAAGCGGTACGCATGCTTCCATCACGTTTCTGCTGCAGCTCTATGCATTTAGCATATGGTGTGTAGCTAACAAAGCGTCTTCATATTAGCCGCCGCAAGCGTCCATCGTCGAGGCATTCCAGCACTACGCGTGCCTCTACATCAAATACATCCAGATCCTCAAGCGCCTGGCGGACTGCTACGACCAGATGGTGCACCCGCAGAAGCGCATCGACGTCAAGCAGGTCATGGAGGTCGTGACCACTCGCGTCGTGGAGCTCAAGCACGATCTCGTCAAGTGGAACCCGCCGAATCCGGACGTGGCGACCCAGCCGGAGCGCAGCTTCCCCTGGGAGTACGTCAACCTAGACGACATCCTCGTGGACCTCAAGCTGCCGCCCGAGACGCTTGAGATCCCCGTGCCCAAGTCCTTTGTCGAGGATCACGCCGAGGAGCTGCTTCGCCGTGAGAGGGTACGTTGGCTTGTGTCTTGACTGTACCTCAGTAGTTGTGTATCGAGTTTGTCTAACAACAAGTGACTCTGGTTCGGTAGCTCGTGAAAGGCTACATGAAGCTCAAACACGGCGTGGACACGATCTTCCTCGACTCGCTCGAGGAGCAGCTCTCGATCACGGGCGCCATGTCGATGGACGAAGCCATCGCGATCATCCAGCGCAACGAGCGCGGCCGCCAGGGCAAGCAGCGCGGCGTGCTTGTCAAGGAGCTGCGCGAAGAGGAGAAGCAGCGCAAGATCTACGAAACCGCGCAAGCACCCGAGATGGACCCGGACATCGCGGCCGCCAACATCCAGCGCATGTTCCGCGGCTACTACTCGCGCGCCATGGCGACCAAAGAGCGCGACGAGGAGCTCATCTTCATCGGCATGAAGTCCCCGCACACAGACCGATCGTTGCTCGAGAAGAAGCTCGCGGATGCTAGGCTACAGCGCAAGACCGAGCAGGTCGAGAACAAAGAGGAGTACGAGCGCGCGCTGGTGGATCTGCATGGCGTCGTGGCGGTCGAAGAGGGGCCTTTCATGAAGGAGAAGATGCTGGAAGAGCGTCGCAAGTGGATCACGGACGTCATGGCGACAGGACAGCTGCCGGAAAACCTCGACGCGTACTACGCGGCGCTCAACGGGGACGACAACGCAGCGAAGGCCCAGGCAAAAGAAGCCGAGGAGGCTGCAGCGGCGGCAGCAGTGGCGAAGAAAGGCAAGAAGGACGAGAAGGGCAAGAAGGGTAAAGAGGACAAAAAGGCCGGCAAGGGAGACAAGAAGGGTGCCAAAGGCAAAGGTGGAGACGACGAAGAGGAGGAAGCCCCCGAGAAGCCACCGCCACTCACGGGTCCGTCGGAGCTCTGCACGAAACTCGCCACAGCGGTCGGTCAATACGAGAAAGTGTGGCTCGAGAAGGAGGAGCTCGACAATTTCTACCAGAAGTACGACGTCGCGCTCGCCAAGGACGTCGTGCGCGGGCCCGTGGAGGTGCAGGTACGGCAACAGGTGGACGAGATGCTCGTGCTGCAGCTCGTGAACATTAAAGCCCAGCTGGAGGCGGCAGCGGCGAGCGGCAAGAAGGGGAAGAAGGGGAAGAAAGGAGGAAAGAAGGGAGGCAAAAAGGGCGGCAAGAAAGGTAAAAAAAGCGACAAGAAGAAAGGCAAAGCGCTCCCGGGGGACAAGATCGCCGAACTCAAGGGCCGCGCACCAGACTCCTTCCTGAGCATCCTCGTGGAGCAGAAAGTGGTGCACACGTCGCGCCACCCGTTCCGCATCCACGACTTTATCGGCAGCTTCAACTACCTGGGCACGGTGCATCAGAACTCGGACCGGCGCGACCGCTTCGGCAACTGGGTCCCACAGGACCCGTCAGCCGCTCAACTGCGCCAGAATCTGACCGAGTATGCCATCCTGCCACTGGGCTCGGCGGTCGTGCGCGCCAAGACCCCGCATGTACGCTCGATCATGCTCTACGGACCCAAGGGCTCGGGCAAGACCATGCTCGTGAGCGCGATCGCGAACGAGACCGGCGCGCTCGTGCTCAACCTGTCGCCGAGTAACCTCGTGGGCAAGTTCACGGGTAAGACTGGCCCCACAAAGCTTGTGCACATGACGTTCCTGCTCGCCAAGGTCGCGGCAATTCAGCCCGTGCTCATCTACATTGACGAGTGCGAGCAGGTGTTCGCCGGTGGCGGCGGCAAAAAGAGCAAGGCATCAGCGGACGGACCCTCGCGCTTCAAGAAAGACCTGATCACGTACTTGAAAGCCGCGATGAGCCCGCTCGATCGCGTGCTGATCATCGGCACGACGTCGGATCCGGGAGCGGGCGAAGTCAAGGACTACCGCGCGTTCTTTGACAAGTTCCTCCACGTGCCGTACCCGGACTACGCCTCGCGTGTGCTGCTCTGGAAGTATTCACTGGATGAGACCGTGAAGAAGCACACCGAGTCGCTGTGCATCAAGGCGCGCTTGCAGCGGGACGAGCTCGATATCAGCACGCTCGCACATATCTCTGAGGGATACTCGTCCGGGAGTATCGTCAAGGCTGTGGAGAACACGCTCACGCCGCGACGCGTCGAGTGCCTTGAGAAGCGCCACCTCAAGGAAGAAGAGTTCATCGGCGCGCTCTCGCGCCACACCGCGACGTTCACAGACGACCATGAGAAGTTCAAGGCGTTCACGGCGGTGATCACGGGACTCAAGGAGACGCGCGAGAAGATTCGCAAGGCGGTCGAGGACGCGCTCAACCCCGACGACAAGAAAGGCGACAAGGGCAAAGGCAAGGGAGGCACCAAGAAAAGCAAGAAGTAGCAGTTAGCCCGAGGTAGTAAATAACACCACACAGTCAGCCAGTCCCTTGTGCTTTGATATAACCGAGAAAGCTTTGCATCTTGACTCACAATTACCCTCTCTTGAGTACTAGTTGGTTTCTAAATTAGCCTTCACACTCTTTCAATCGCCACTTGCACTCAAGAAGGAGCTCAAATCGGAAATGACTCGAAGAAACAGCCGCAGCACCTGGCGATAATGTCCGCACTCCATGCTCTGCGCGGACGCATCGGCGGCGGCGGTGACAACAACAACGCCAGCAGCTCTGTGCCTGGTAAGTTCACTGCTGTGAGCCGCGATGCGCGCCAGGAGTGGATCAGCGAGCGGCTAGAAGAGCGCAAGAAGCAGTGGCTTAAGGGCGAAGAAGAGACGTGTCTCGATATCAAGCAGAACCACCAGCGGCTTTGGAGTCCGTTTGTGCACGAGGTCGCGCGCACCCACGAGCTCAACATCGCGTGGAAGCATGACCTGGGTTTCTTCGCCTGGGACCGCGTGCTCGGGTTAGAGGGCCTCGCGGCGCTGCGCATCACGGGCCACAACCTCACGACGTTGCCGAACGCGCTCGCGCATTCGCTCTCGTCACTCACGGTACTTTCTCTCATCGCCAACAACCTGGAGATCCTGCCAGAGAATGTAAGAATTGCCAGTCTACGCTCTATGAGCACAATAGAACCTACCATGGTAACCTAGGTCACTCATGCCGAATCTGACTGCATGCCTATAGATTGGTGACCTGCACCTACTCACGGAGATCGACTTGACGAAGAACCAGCTGCGGAGGCTTCCGAATTCGATCACGGCGCTGCCGTGTCTCCGATTCCTCAATCTGTCGTCGAATCTGCTCGAAGAGCTGCCCGAGAACTTCGGAGATTTGGTGCTGCTCGACAAATTGTGGGTCGAGAACAACAAACTGACGGCGCTTCCAGTGTCCATCGGCAGGTCGCGGGCCAGAATCGCCAACTTCAATACGAATTCGTTGACTGAACTGCCGGACGCGATTGGAGAGATGCAAAACCTCACCTCGCTCTCGCTCAACATGTACGCGTTGACTGCGAAGACCTCAACCATGCGATAGTAGTGTTGTGGACTAAACGTTACAATACGCTTGCTCAGGAACAGGCTCAAGGAGTTCCCCGAGAGCATCAGCCTCCTGCCAAAGCTTGAGATTCTTCACACGTCGCAGAACCAGATCGTGCAGCTTCCGCACAATATCGGTGTTCTCCAGACACTTCGCGAGCTCCGGCTCGACTGGAACTGCGTCAAGCAGCTGCCGTTCTCGTTCCGACTGCTCAAACAGCTGAAAGTACTCTGCATGGAGAACAACCCGCTACGGCTGCCGCCCATCGAGTACGTGATCAAGGGCGTGCCAGCCACGCTTGCATTCATGGAGCGGAGTCTCGAAGAGTTCACTCGCAATGCGCGGCGCAAGGTCATCGAGCGGCTCCAGGAGGTTCTGCACTTTGCGATGGAGCTCATGGCTAAAGCTCAGGGACAAAATGACTCCAACAACATCAGCCTAGCAGAGAAGGGTGATAATCCCCAGAGAGGTGGTGGGGCCATTGACGAAGATCTGAGCACGATCCTGTCGCTCTTTGAGCCGAACTGCGAGCGCGTCGTGCCGAATGGCGACGAGAAGCTCGCGTTCTTCGCGGTGGTTTGGGAGGAATTCTACACCACTTTACTCCCAGCGCTCGAGCGCAAGAAAGCGCAGACCGACAGTGAGCATCCGAGTTTCAAGTTCGACACTTTCTCCGTCGATGAAGTGGAGGACGCGCTCGCAAAATACAACGATGACTTTGGCGTCGCGTCCACGAAGGACTTCGGGGAGTTCCGCAAGTGCAGCTGCATCGACCCGTTCGAGTGGCACCAGCACGGCGTGCGCAAGCGCAAAGTGTGCATCCCCGGCCAGGTTCCCTACCGGTGCCGTCGCCAGGCGCTGCTCGTGCGCATGCAGATGATGACCCACGAAGAGGCCAAGGACCAACTCGCATCGACCTACCTCAAGAAGAAGATCGAGCGTCTCGTGGTAAAAACCAAGCGCAAGTGCATCGAGTACATCAATTCCGAGGCCGGCGTCGAGCATTTCGAGCACCTTGCGCACGAGCTGGCGAAGAAGTTGTGTCTGAAACGCAAGCGACTGAAGAAACTGAGATTCAAGCACGCCAAGGAGAGCGAGGGGTTCGCCAAGAAGAAGCAGAAGCTGCAGGCGAAAGTCGACGCGTTTCGGAAAGCACGAGACGCACGATTGCAGGATCTGAAGGGGAAAATGGAGAAACTCGCGAAAGACAAAGCGAAGTTCGAGAATGACCCCAAGCGCGTCGAGAAAATCGCCTCGAAGATCAGGAAACTGGAAAAAGAGCTCTTGGAGAAGCCTGTTGAGGATAAGAAGATTCTGGAGCTGAAGATCGCGCTCGAGGCGCTGGACGACGCGGAACTCAAGGCAGTGAGCGCAATCGACAAGGCGAAGGTGAAGGAAATGAACTCGGACGACGAAGGAGGAGACGGCGAATCGGAGGAAGAGGAAGATGCCAGCAGCACTGAGAACTCGGGCGACAAAGACTTGGAAGATGATTCTGACAACAGTAGTAGTGATAGTGATGAAATCGAGGTCGAAGCTTCCACTGATGATCAACAACCTGAGCAAACCTCCACCACTACCACTCCTGCTAGTGGCGGCACGAGCACCAAATTCTTTCAAATCGACATGCCAGAGCTCAAGTTCGTGGACTACCGCCGAGCTGCCACGAGGTCAATCGAGCGAGACCTCGGCGAAGAGAAGGACGTGAACGAAGAAGAGCTCGTGGTGCTCTACCAGAACTTGATTTGCGGTGCGTACGTGACTGAGAAGTGCGAGCGCGTCTCGCAAAAGGCAACGTGCGAATTCCTGCAGATGCGCTCGGTGCTCAAGCGCTGGATGGGGCTAGGCAACCGCGAGGTCTTCGAAGCCTGGCGTGACCTCATGCGCGAGAACCGCGAGAACGCGGACAAACTGAGGGAGAAGCTCGAACGGAAGAAACAGATCGAGGCGCAGAACAAGGTACTGGAGGAGCAACTCACGCGCCTGGAGGCCAACAAGTGGGTGCAGAGGACCGACATGTACACGGACGCGATTTATTACGAGCACACGGCCACGGGCGAGACAAGCTGGTACCCGCCGCAGCACTGGAACGAAGAGCAGGAGAAACTGAAAGCGGTGGCGAACAAGAACAAGGTCCCGATGCTCAAGCTGCCTCCAATTCAGTGATACCATAAGATGAGATTGCAAAGACATTTTCTGGCTGGTAAACTTGAAGTAGGGACAGAGAGTTTGTTGTCCACAGACAACAGCAGCTTGGCCTGGATTTAGACTTATGAATAGTTGTGTGGCTCTTGCTGACGCTAGTCCTGCGCAACGACACGACACCAGATCGCATTCTTATCTTTGGATACAAACAAAGGGATGCGATTGTGTGAGTGAGAGAGAGAGAGAGAAAAAAAGAACCCCATTTAGCATCCTTTCTCGTCATTCTCAGTTTTGCGGTAGTAACTTCAAGACTTCATCTGTCGTCCCAGCCCTTTAATTGCCAGACACCAGAGGTCAACTAATCTCAGTCATCTACCTCTCCAGCAATGGCGTCAGCTGCTGTGTGTGAGCAGTGGAGCGCCTTCTGGCGCAAGCGCATGCCAATCCTCGACTGGCTGCCGCGCTACAACATCCGCCGCGATCTCAAGCACGACATCATCGCCGGTTTCACAGTCGGCGTGATGCTTGTGCCACAGGAGATGTCGCTCGCGGCCATGATGGGCGTCCCGGGTCAATACGGACTCTACACGGCGGCGATCGCGCCGCTGATCTACCCGCTCTTCGGTTCATCCCGCGCGCTCTCGGTCGCAAACGCCTCCGAAGGGAGTCTCCTCGTGGGCGTGATGCTGCGCTCGGTGGACATCCAGAGCCTGGAAGAGCGTGTTGCGACGGGCATCCTGCTCACCTTCTTCACGGGTGTGCTCATGGTCCTCGCCGGTTTGCTCCACCAGGGTGGACTCGTGAGCTTCTTCTCGCGTACGTCCATGCATGGTTACATCACGGCGACAGCGTTCCTCATCATGACCTCGCAGATCCCGCCCTGGCTCGGCATCTCGCTGAGCTCCTCGAACTTGACGATGTTCACGGTCACTGAGATCATCGGCACGCTACCGGAGACGAACAGGAACTCGCTCCTGCTTGGGATTTTCTCCATTTGCGTGCTCTACATCTGCAAGAAGCTCCGCGCACAGCTCCAGCAGATCGCAGATGCGCGGAAGCGAACGCACGGCACTGCTGCGAATTTCAAGATATTTGCAACAAGCAGCAGCGATTCAACCGCCTCGCATGACTCTGTCGAAGTGACGCAAGAGAGCGACGAGGACATGTATGAGATCATTAGCGTGCAGCTCCACAACTCGGCTGACGTGCACATGGATAAGTCGAAGCGCAGCGAGCGAGCATTTTCGTCTAGTTCGACGGACAAGGTCCGATTGATACAGGGTCAGGACAACATCATCAGCCAACAGGACTCTCAACTCAAGTCAGGTACATCGACCTCGTCGAGTTTCCTTGCAACCTACTTGATCGAGAGACCACGAGCGCTGTTCCTGTGTACGCTGCTGTGCGACGGCGGCGCGCTCCTCGTGTGTGTGTTGGGGATCCTCGTTGGCGCATCCCTGGGCGAAGACAACCTCAAACTCACTGGCGCTGTACACAAAGGACTCCCGCATCTCGTGTTCCCGCCCGCTGCACTTGGCGATCTCATCCCCTGGAACCGCATCCAGACGGTTGTCACGAACTCGATCGTGATCGCCGTCATCTTCTTCATATCGAGCGTCGCCACAGGGAGCAAGATCGCCATCAAGGGCGGCTACGAGATCTCGCCAAACCAGGAGCTCTTGGGGCTGGGCTTCGCGAATCTTGGCGCATCGTTCTTCCAGGGTATGCCCTCAAGCGCGGGCATGTCGCGCAGCGCTGTCAACTCACAAAGCGCACACACACCGCTGGCATCCATGATTACCGCGGTGCTCGTGATTCTGACGATCTTATTCCTCACCAGCCCGCTCTACTACCTGCCACAGGCGCCGCTATCGGCGATCATCCTGCTCTCGGCACTCACGCTGATCGACTTTTCCGAGCCAAAGTGGCTTCGTCAAGTGCGGAGGCACGAGTTCTACGTCTGGGCGGGGTCTTTTGTCGGCACACTCTGCTTCGGACTCTTATACGGACTCGTGCTCTCGCTCATGGCGTCACTAGTGGAGATCATGGTGCGCACGAAGAAGCCGCCGGTGTTTATCATGGGCCAGCTACCGGATGGGTCATTTGCCAAGATGCGCGAGTTTCAAGATGGAACCGACAGCGCCACCAGTACCGGTAATCGCCAGTTTCAAGCAGAGTCTGAGGAATTGGTAGAGCCAGTGGAGCTCCCAGACGTGCTCATCGTGCGTGTGGAGCAGGATCTGTACTTTGGCAACGCGAGGCACTTGATCCACGCGATCGAGAGGGACCTGCAAGTCGCAAAGGTACGCGGACGCATCCTCGGCGCGGTTATCGACGGGTCCCGCATGAACGACGTCGACGCCACGGCGATCCATCTACTCAAGGAGTACCAGCTCAAGCTGCGCGCGAGAGATCAAGTGTTGCTGTTCGCCAACCTGCGGTACGAAACTGAGCTCTCGATCGTCAGCAGCGGCTTGGTCTCCGACCAGGAGGAAACTGGTTTAGCTTTGGAAACTGAAGGTCACAGCGCAGCCTTGCACCGCTACCGTCCTTCAGGTGGAATTGTGTGTGCAGTCGCACTTCTCAGGAAGTAGCTCTTCGAATTTCAGATTGGCAATGAAATCATGACGATGAATTCGGAGTAAAATACTTGATAATGAAAGGAAATCTGTTTATTCGTAATTAAAATGTTCTACACCTTTGCCCGTCCAATGTGAAAAAAGCCAAGACCAATGTGGTGTGAAGCGCATAAAGTAGCATGAAACTTTTAAAAATCATTTTCACAAATATAGAAAACACCAAAGTAAAAGTAGACAATTCCAAAGTGGCGTTTTCACAAGCCAAAAAATCAAAATGCGCGCGAAATGAGAACGCGCGCGCGAGCGCAGATAGAAAGTGCGCGCGCACGTATGCTCTCACACTCATTTCCACTTTCCTTCCTCCTCTCCGCACGATGTCCCAAGCCCCAGCGCGGAAGACACACACCGAGGGGGAGCGCCGTCGCGTGCTTGACGCCAGCATGCGGGGAGACGATTACATTGCTGTCGCCGCTCACAACGGCATTCCGCCATCGACTGCTCGCCGCATCGTCGCCGCTGGACGGGCGAAGTACAAGAAACGCGGCGGCGCGCGTCCATCAATGAAGATGTAACGGGGCCGCCCTCGTTACTTTAGGATAGCTACTTAGGTTACTTCTCGTACTTAGTGAGTATGTGACCGGGCGTTCCCGTGTCACGCAGCACAATGCACAGAGTGAGGAAGCGTGCGTCGAGCACCTTCCACAAGGACTCGTGGCGTTGAGGAAGAACGTGCGCAGCTCGCCTATTGGGCAGAGCGA
>JALBZD010000611.1:0-20809 GCA_038050675.1 Globisporangium cylindrosporum | reverse complement strand
TCTCCATAGATCTGATTGCTTGCAATAAACCCTCAATCGCTTATACCTGCATTTATATTTTCCCTCTATTATTTTATACATTTTGTCGTCAAATTTGCTGTTTACTAATGAGAATTACGCCTGTATTATTGAGCACGCTGGTGCGTGTGCTTCTGGAAGTGGCAGAAAGTTCAATAGATAAAATGGACGCTGGGCACGAAGACACAAAACGTCGTGACAGCATAGGAAACAGATTTTGCGGGCCAGTTTGAGTACAGTTGACACCAGCGGGTGGGATTGTTCGATGACTCGGCTTTTTTGCCAGCTTTCCCAGTGTCTGCCACCTGTGTCAAACTCATCCCTTGTCGTTTGGATACTGATACCTGCGGTGTGCATAAGCAAGAACCTCACAAATACTCAGGCGTTAACAGATCCACTTGCACTGTTCATGAGCTTCATATGATGCAAAGAACAGATTAGGCGTCCCAGCCGCTGAACGAACAAATACCACTGGCGATGATCGGAAAGTGAGAACAACCAAGCTTCCTCGTACACTGCTATTTTCTAACAGCCCAATATCGGACGTTATGTACGTTTGCATTTGTACGGGAGGTGTTGGGTGTTTCTGGACGTTTCTAGCTGGTAAGCTCAAGTTGCCCCATAGCCGCTAGCTGATTCATTCCACCTTGCACTCTGCATCTATAAAACCACAGTCACAGTTGATTCAATCATCCAGCTTATTCCGTTGTATATTTGGTTCCGAACCTGAAATGAATCCTTAGTAAAGTGTCCATCTGTGAAAGCAAGAAGCCGCGCGTCAGCTGCTGCGCATCATCAATCAATATGTGCAGGACGGCATTCCGATGTCGAACACCATACTGAATTCAGTACATTGCAAAGGGCAAATGCAGGCGTTTGCGCATCGCGTCGCTCACTATCTGGGGTGCCAAAGGAGATTGAAAACCACTTTTTTGCGTGGCAATTTCCATACAGTTCGGAAATGTATCCACATAAGCCCGAAGAGTTGAAAGGATCCTTCTGGTATGCATTAACTGGTGGAGCTCCTCGTAAAGAGCTATTGCACCGTCTATTCACGTGAGGTAGAGTAAAGTAGGCAAGAGGTCGCTTCTGACTAGCTCGATCCTACCCCAGTGAGCCACGTAGGACTTGTTTTCCTTTGGCCTTCAACGCGATCAAAATATACACGACAGACGCATCCGCGGGCAAACACTGTTTCATTTCCGTTCAGAAAAGTTTTCGATCGACGAGCACCTCGCACGCTCGCCGACCTATCCGAGAGCTGCACTCAATCAATCAAATGTTATATTGCTGAGAGCGATCTTGTGAATGCAGCCGAGTGGATGCGTAGGACATAGGGAGAGGTGGAGTGGAAGTCGCTAGGAGTCCTCGCGGCTTCAAAGATCCAAGTGGATTCTACGATGGCTCTTCTCGTCACGCGTGTACAGACAACAATGATAACAAGAAGAGACAAAAACGATCCTTGAGCACAAGTGCTTGTGTTAGCGGAGAGTAGTTCTCTGTATCCTCGCCCGTTCAGTGGAGCTAATCTGTGCTGTCCAGATGAACGACATGAGACTGGCTAGGTCGTGCTGTTTTTCTTCTTTGTCACTGAAGCTGTCGTCACCACCCCTCCTGTGGCGTCCCACTTACAGCAGCGTACTATCAACAGAGCGGGTGCTCTGCATACCGTAACTCTTGGTAGCACTGAAAGTGCGGTCGCTGCGAGGCTGTTGCCGGTAACACTACGGCTGCTTACATGGTGCTTATATTTTCTACCGCTAGCCACCAATGACTAAGCGGCTACTAGAAAGTGACCAGAAGAGCGAGAGACATCAAAGAGAATGGATCCCCCAGAACGCTTTCACCCACGCGCTTGTTCAGTAAGTATCCTTCAAATTAATGGAATATCTGAGCAGGCGAAGAAGATGCGCTCTTTCACGACACTCAGCCTGCCGCATGCAGCTCAGAGTGAGATAATCGATATGATGACGTGTAAATGAGAGAGACCACCCTCTTGTGCATGGGAATGGGAACATTGTGAGCCTACTTGACAGCATCTCTCCGTAAACAACGTGTTTACATGCTGGAGCGAGGCTACTGAAGTAATACCGCACCATAGTAATAGCAGCGTAAATTGACGAAATTGAAAAGCTACTACCGTTCATCTTCATCGATTTACTATCCTTCTACACCAATGAGCTATGTTAAAAGATTGATTGTCCAACTGATTGGCTGTATTCTATCCATCTCAGAATGAGGTGAGCCCGTGGACATGAGATGTGATACAAATGTAACATAAAAAAGCCTGTACGTCCCTGTTCCTAGCACCCAGGTTGAAGTTGCCTGAGTCCAACCAGCTTGCTTTTTGAACACCAAGCAATTCGCGGCACAGCTGTGCAAGCGCATGTAGGGCGCGATGAGCAGCAGTAGTATGCCAACGTCAAGGTACATAAACTGCCATCTACATGACGTGACCCATTATTGGGGTTGTTGATTTTGCGTCGTTCAGGAGCCACATATCGTGGTTGCGCGTGGTGGAGGGGGAAGGAGTGAGCAAACGAAGAACACTCACGGAACGCTAGTATAGGCGGCGCTTGGTAATGCACCAGACAGGGTCTCTAGCGTTAGTTTTGAAAAAGAGGGGGTATCTGTCGTTGACCAGCTAGCCGACTACTGTGTTCAGAAGGCTCACGAGATCAGTTCGCTGGCAACTGCTCATTGAAAGACAGAAGCAGAACAGGGCTCTATGCATTGTCATTGTATGTATAACCGCTGGTCCCATTTGTACAGTCAAGCCCGATGTTACAAGTTGCTAACTGCAGTGCTCACTGGAGCCAAACTATCCGTTTGGTCGATTAATTAGTAGCGCTCACACTAAATTCATAAAACGCTCTCTCTCTCTCTCTTGCAAGATCTTCCCCCACTTGTTCCTTCTCCTTCCGCCTTCCAGCTGTGATGTGATTCGAAGCGGAGCAAGCATCCCAAATGGAGGCTCCAAAAGCCAGTATTCATGCATGAGGAAGGGGTCTTCGTTTAAGCAACGGAGCTAAAACCACCAACACAAGAGCGTAGTAACTAAAGAGTAGATCACATAAACATCTTTTGCATGAATGGAGAAAAAACAAACTAGTCACAGACACAATCTATACCGTCTACTTTGCGCAATAGCGGAGGAGACTTTCGCGAATTTGACAAGCGCTGATGAATGAATGGATGGAAGGATGGATGCAATCAGGAAAAAGAGAGACAACAGAGGACGCCTTACGGCTTCTTGAGCATGGACGTGAACTCGCCGTTCTTCTTGGAGCGCAACTCGCTGGGCGAACCAAACTCGGCCACGCGGCCCTGCTTGAGCACGAGGATCTTGTCGTAGTCCAGAATCGTCTCCACGCGGTGGGCGATCGTGAGCACCGTCGACGCCGCAAACTCTTCCCGGATCGACGCCTGGATGAGCGCGTCTGCATTACAAAATATTACATTAAACAGTCGACATCAGGCATTAGAAACTGGTTCACATAGAGCATCAGTTCATAAGATAATAGCAACAAACGTACCTGTCGTGTGGTCCATGGACGCCGTGGCCTCATCCAGACACAGGATCTTGGAATTGCGGATGATCGCGCGCGCCAGACAGATCAGTTGACGCTCGCCCACGCTGAAGTTGTCACCGCCTTCAAGCACAAAGGCCTCCAGCTGTCCCGGGAGCCCGCTGATGAACTTGTGCAAGTGCGATTTGCGAATCGCGCTCCACAGCACCTCGTCGCTCGCGAGCCCCGTCGGGTCCAGATTGAAACGGATGCTTGCCGCGAAGAGCACCGGGTCCTGTGGAATGATCGCCATGCGCGAGCGCAGGTCGTGCAAATCCAGCTCCGCGATGTTGACACCGTCGATCAGGATACGACCGCCATCGTAGCAGGGCACGAGGCGAAAGAGCGCGAGCAGCAGCGAGCTCTTGCCGGCGCCCGTGCGGCCGCAAATACCCACTTTTTCGCCACCCTTGATACTGAATGACACGCCGTGTAGCACGGGCGGCGCCTGCGGGTGGTACTTGACCACGACGTTGGAGAAGTCAATCTTGCCCTGTTCGGGCCACTGCGGGCGAGCCTGCAGCAAGTACGAGCGAGGCGTTTCCGGATCATGATCCTGCTGCAGCTCTTCCTCCAGGACCAACGGCTCCGTGTCCACTCGGCAGTACTCCTCCGTGCGCTCGACGCTGTTCATCATGTTCTCCATGTCGATGTTGTTGCGTACAATCCAGTTGAGCAACCCCGTCATGCTCTGCGAGTAGCTGAGCAGCAGACCCGCCATGGCGCTCGAGATCACCAGGTGGTTGCGGCTCACGAAGAATGCCACAGCGAACGTAATCAGCGCGCCGAGGAACTCAAGTCGCACGCCCAGCCAGCGGTTGATCAGGTTCAGCAGCAAGAACGCCTTGGTGTTCTGGTTGAGTTTCTGCGCCTGGTCGCTCTCGCTCTTCTTCACCATCTCGAACGCGCGGATCGTCACGAGACCGCTCAGCGTCTGCGTGAAATGCGCGTACACCGGGCTCTTGGAGATGTTGTCCAGGCGCTGCAGCTCGCGACACGACTTGCCGTAGTAGCGCTGGTACGACAAGTAGCAGAAGAACACGGGTACGAGCAGCGCCAGCAGCACCGGCGCCGACGAGCACTGCACCACTAGCATGCTCAAGAGCGACAGCAGCATCGTCGTGAACGACACGATCGACGCGTTCAGCTTTTGATCTGCATTGACAATGAACCAATTTCAACAGTTGTTAAGGCGTGAGTTGCTAAAATGAGCGTGTAGGTTTGTAAAGGTGTGTAGCGTTTATAAATTGTCGATTCGGGGTTCATACCGATGGTGTTCATGTCGTTGGAGAAGCGGTTGAGGATGCGTCCCACGGGCGTCGAGTTGAAGAAGCGCATGGTGCCTTTGATCATGTGGCGCAGTAACTTGTGGTGGATCGTCTTGGACGCTCTGTTTCATGGCAAAGACCAGTCACACACCATCAGTTAGATCATTAAAGCAATAGGCGACAGACACCCCATGGCTTCCCAACAAAGGTGCTAAACGACAGTACCTGAGACCAGCGAAGCGCGAGCAGAGGTCGCCGCAGAAGCCCAGCAGGATGGTCGCGAGCGATAGGTACGCGTAGATCGCCAGGTAGAACCCGAACGACCTATCCTCTTCTTCATTCTCCAAAGAGCTCGTGCCCGTCCAGTAGGTCAGCCACAGATCTGTCGACAGACTCGCCACTTGGGTGCCTAGAAGCAGCACGAACGCCCCCACAGAGAGCGCAAGTCCACAGGACGCCAAGTACTGCGAGTACACTGCAAGTGAGATTGTGCCTTCAATCTTGGTCTCTTCTTCGATCAGCACGAGCGGCTGGTCCGCCGACTTGGACAGGCTCTCCGCCCTAACTTTCCGCTCAGTGGGGCTCTCGGTGCCATCACCAATCCCTTGGATACTTGGGATCGTGAACAACTCGCCACGAGGAGACGTGCTGTTGTTGCTGCTGTTGCCAGCGTTCAAAGACGTCATGAGCTGCGCAAACTTGCCGTCGGGTTTCCCCGTCGTCAAGTCCTGGAACGTGCCCATCTGCACGACTTGCATCTGATCCATGACGATGATCCATTGCGCAAATTTGGCAAACTGAAGCGCGTGCGTGCTCAGCACGCGGGTCTGTCCGGCGAGGATCCCCTTGGTAGACTCGTTGAAGCACTGGTCAAAGATCTTGGCGGCCACATGAGCGTCCAGCGCCGAGAGCGGGTCGTCGAACACGTACATCTCCTGTTTCTTCGCGTAGACCGCACGTGCGATCGAGATGCGCTGCTTCTGGCCGCCACTGAGCGTCACACCACTCTCGCCGATTTCGCTCTCCAGTCCGTTCGACAGCTGCTTGAGGTCCGACAAAAGCTCGCAGCCATTCACCACCCTGTCAAGACGGTTGAGGTCGCGAGGAGCTCCGAACGTGATGTTCTCTTCTACACTCGCGTTGATCAGATAGGGGCTCTGCGCGGCGTAGCTCACGTTGGCCTTGGGGATGAACACCTGGCCGGACTCGGGATACAGTTCGCCCAGAAGCGCAGAGAGCAGCGTGGATTTCCCACTGCCCACCGCGCCGACGACGACCGTGAGCTGTCCCTTCGGGATCGTGACCGAGATGTTGGCCAGTTGGATTGCTGGCTGCTGCGAAGAACTTTTTGGGTTTTCTTGAGCCATTGGCTGTTGCTGTTGTTGCTGCTGTTGGGTAGAGTCTTCATTGTCGTCACTACGCGACCATTTGAACGTCGCATTACGGATGCCAATGAACGAACTCGAAGGTGGCGAGCCCATGGCTTTCGCCTCCTCCTTGTGCTGCTGGCCGTGACTGTGAGCCGGTGGGTCGTGCTCCGGGGTCTTCAAGAACCCCTCAAGACGCTTCACCGACACGTTCGCCTGGAAAAGGAGCCCGAAGATGCGCGGGAGCATCATGAGCGGCAGGCGGAAGATGCTGAAGAGCGTGATCGCCGTGAACGCCTTGTTTGGCGTCAGCGGCTCGTGCGACACCAGCGAGTAGACAGCAAAAGATGCGAGGGACACGAGGATCGGCCCTGCCTGCAGTGAAACCTGGCTGAATGCGTTCCAGACGAGCATCTGCTTGAGGAAGCCCAGCTCCTCCGTGCGGATGCGTTCGACCTGCGCGAGCAGCTCGCTTTCCCAGGCGTAGAACTTGATCACGCGGATGCTCTGGAAGAGCTCGTTGAGAAACTTGAGGCGCGCGTCCGTGCAGCTGAGCAGATTCTTGGAGACCTGTGCGGCCTGCGACGAGAAGAGCGCACTCAGCGGCAGCAGCACGACCATGAGTGCCACGCCCGCGAGCGACGCCACGCCCAGGAACTTGACAAGCAGCAGGAGTCCCACGATCAGCTGGAGTGGAGCCGCCCAAGAGTAGTGTACTGCACAATGGGACACAGCAAAATGGTTGGTGGTCAGTGCGTGGCTCTTACAACCGAATGTAAATGGTGAGGATGGCGGGTTGTAGGATGAAGGTGGTCAATTGGCGTACCGACGTAGAAGAGGTCGAGAATGCGGTTGGCATCGATCGTGGCCATGTTGAGGATGCGGCCGGCGCCGAGCTGGCTCTTGGTCTGCGACGAGAGCTTGAGCGACTTATTGTACACGAGCATCGTGAGCGCCGAGCGCGCGCGGATCGCCTCGCGGATCACCAAGTGATGATGCTAGCAATTTGCGCAGGCGCAAGTTGCAAACAACAAAACAAGTTGCACGCAAGTGAGCAACCAAGAGGTTCCCTATCCACTCTCAGCAGCAATGCGTACAATGCAAAAGTTATATTACCTGGTGCAAGCAGAGCGTCTGCAGCGCCGAGGACGCAAAGAGCGCGCCGCTGAGGATGTAGCCATAGTACTCGGGGACAAACCACGCCGACGACGGATCCTCCACGTACTTGATCAGCTCTACATGAGTGTGGCAAACAAACAAAATCGTTTATATAATGGGTGTTAGTGGACGCACAAGAAACAAACAAGCATCCTCACAAAGCAAGCAAGGCTTGCGCAGACGGACGCACCATTGATGCAAATGGGACCAACGAAGCCGAGACAGTCGCCGAACAACTTGCACACGCCCGCAACATACATGTTGAAACCAAACGCCTGTTGCACAACAACAAACAAGTGTCGTCAGCATCATATTGCGCCAACAACCGCCACACACACATGCCTTTCCAAATGACGTGCACGTACCCTGCGGATCGCGCGCCAGAGCGAAAGGTTGCGCGCGGCATGCAGATCTTGCGCGAGACGCAGCTTCAGCGCGGCCGTGACGTGGTCTGTGTCGTCCGCAGGTTGAAGTGGCCAGAGATGCTCGGCACGTAGAGGTGTCGTGGCGCCGCGTTGCAACAATCCACCGAGCCAGCTGTTGCACGCAATCATGATCAACACCGAAACACATAAACAACAACAAGGAGAAGATGAGCAACCGTTGCAACAATACCACCACCAACGACAAAGCAAACAACACAAAGCACAAAAGCACAACACACAAACGCAGCAGCAAGCACAACACACAAACGCAGCAGCAAGCACAAAGACAACGGCGGGCGGGCGCCTCCCTTTCTGCTTCAAGCCAGGTCGTCCAAATCGAAGCCACACATAACAAGCAGCTGCATGCACAACGAACCATCAGCACACACAATACACACAGCAGTCGGTCTCGAGAGGAGCAGGTTGTGCGCACGCCACCACGTTCTTTTTCGCATCCATCCATCCATCCAGTCGCCACTCATTGAGAGACGCGGCGAGATGAGTCTCTCCTCTTCAACATTGACTGCCGTGGGAGTGCGTGTGTGCTTATTTTTCTTCACCGTGCGACACACACACAAGCAAACAAGCAAGCAAACACAAGCACATTGCGTGCGATATCACACAGGGATAGAATTGGAGCCCTCTCCAGGCGTCATCCAATGGATACCGTAGACAGCCAGCCATAAAGGTGCACGAAATACAACTGCCGCATTTGGTCCATTCACACCCAAACACAGCCATACACACTGCATTCGCTTACTCGCCTTACCTGAACGTGATCTTGGACAGGATGTTGGCCTGGCGCTCCGGATGCACCCAGTTGGCGCCATAATCGCTCGCGATGCTGATGCCCGTGGACGCAGACGCAGCCAAAGGACTAAGCAGAGGCATCGCTTCTCCCTGCTTCCCGCCCGAGCGTGCGACAGCGGTGGACATGTTGAGCAACAACTTCACTTGCGCGACTTGCGCGACTTGCTTGTTGGCTTGCGCGACTTGCTAGCTGACTTGCTTGTTTGCTCCTTGTTTCGTGCTGCTAGTTGCTTGAAGCACGCAAGGCGTGAGAGGATCAACAACAAGCGGCAGAAGCAACGACTCCCCTTCTCTCGCGCGCTGTTGTTTCTCTTCCCACTAGCTCACACTGCTTGCTTGCTTGTTGCGCTTGCTTGGGCTGGCGAAGGAAGGCAGGAATCGCTTGGCGGTTGGTCTTCTTCTCTCTTCCTCCACACAAAAATCCTGATACATGTAAACCACGCAAATCGGCTAAAAGCCAAAACTGCTCGCGCACACATCAACAAGGCTCTGTATCGCCGATAATTCCGTCATCGTGATTACGGTTTATCGCACTTAACTTGACTGAGCCAAGAATTTGGAATAAGATAAATCCACAATCGAATGGTGGCAAAAATTGTCAGCGCGCCACAAACCATCAAATTTCAATGCACGATTTACACGAAAAACACAAAAGGCGGTTAAATTTATACTGTGGTTGCATCCATTTGCAATGTTTAGTCAAGTGCGCAATTTGTCGTGTGCAAAGCCTCGGATGTTGCTCTTTTAGGGGCGAATGATGCAAAAAGTGCTCTTCTGGGTTGTCGCTTGAGGACTCGATCTTCAACCGACGCGTGAAGAACGAAACGACGCACAAGAGTGAGGGTCACCAAGATGTCTGATTGTCTACGACGAAAATGAATGAATGGGATGCATGCGCTACGTCACGTTCGAAAGTAGTCGTTACCAAGAAAGAGTGAGAGAGTGAATCGCATCTCCTCTCCTCCTTCTTTCACACACAGTACACCAATGGTGATGTTTTCTTGGCTCAAATATCACGTCTGTCATATCAGTCAGCCACGTGAAGAAGAAGAAGCCTCGCGAAGGAGAACAAGGATAACAGATCCGTCGCATTCTGCGAAGCGCTCTTCGAAAAAAGCTGAGCCGCCCAGCACAGTTGCAACACGCGCAAGCAGCCACGTGCGTGCTCGCTCAGCGCCGACGGACAGGCAGGTCGACTGGCCCAGCCCGTCCAGTCAGTCAGTTAGTTTGTGATCGACTGGATAAGCTTGCTCGAAGCAAATGAATGTCTCTCGTCTTCCTTCGTGTTCTTCGTTGCGAACATGCGATAATAAGGTGCATGCGAATGAAGAAGCAAGAGTTGTTGCTTTCCCGTGTCTTAATGTTCGAAAAGCTGCTCTTGTGATTGTGATTTTGCGGAGAAACAACATCATCCTGCGATGTTTAAGCTTTTTCCCCACTCCCTCTCTCTTCCTTCTCTCTCGTGCGCACGCGTGAGCTGCAGCTATTGCAATGCAATACCACAGTGACACCAGCACTCGAGCCACAGATGGCGCTCCGGAAGAATAGCAGCCACACAAACAAGAGACAACGAGGATACACACCAACGAAGAGGGCTCTGTCGGGTTCGATATTGCTGGAATTGAACTTATTGAAGATAGACAGATAGGTAGATTGATTGGTCGGTTGAATGATCACGCAGAGCACACGTCATCCGCCGCCTTCTGTCGTTTCAAGATCCATTTGTGCGACTTCTCTCTCTCTCTCTCTGGAGTGTACGCCAACTGGCTGAAAAATGTCCTCAGCAAATGTGAATCCAAAGTGAGGACCCTCAAGCGTATGTATGGGTGGGAGAGCTCGCTTATAATAGACGACTGTGTGATAGAAGTTGCTGTGATTTTAGAACTAAGTGCGCCTTTCGGGGGTTTGGCCACTGTGGAGCAGCTCAAGTAGCAGCAGCGCTCCGCACAAAGAAACAGCGACTTTATTAGGACCTTCGAGCAGGATATATTGGAGATGTGACCATGTGCGCAAGAGAGAAAGAAATAGCGAAATACACACAGTTTGGTGAGGAACGAAGGACCGCTTCAAGCTCTTGTTGTCTGCTCTCATGCATGCAAGTCGCATGCGTGGCGATCTCTGCTTCAGGCTTTGCTTCAGGACGTTAGGCTTGGCGGTTGTATAGGGGAGCGTGGGGTTGTCTCCTACAGTACGCCCCAACATTCAACAACCGAGGACAAAAAGCGCCAATCAAGCAGTGGTGGTGCAATGCTATTCGCCTTCTTCTCATCATATCGCTTGGCATTTATCTGCCCGTACATGTCGTCCGTCACGTCTGTCTGATCCTGCCAAAAAGGACGAGTTCGTTGGCGAGCAATCGCCATCATGCGGGAAGCGAGCTTCGATTTTGGTTTACGTTGTACCTGTTGTGCAGCGTATTCACTTTTAAGAGGCGTAATATTCACTTGACAAAGGCAATCAAGGCAGGTAAAACATATATATTGACTATAAAAAAGTTCTTGGCTGTTGAACAGAGAAACAAAAATGTCGGACTGTGCTTTTGGGTCCTCGCTGGACTGAACTCCATTTGTGAAGAGGCATTCCTGCCTGTGACTGACTGTTTTTGGTGGCTGTCGCATTGTGTTTGTGTGCGGCGACTCGAGCACATAACCTCCTCCTCCTCTCACACATCACATCACACGCGGCTTGCTTGGGGCGTTGAAGCAAGCGGATGGATATTGATTTGAAGCAACAGGAACAGACAGACAGACTACTGCCAGTCGCAAGAGACAGAGTGAGTGTACAATTGCATTCTTTCTTGCACCAATCGATACCCAGAAACCCCCCCAGCACCTTCGCATTCCAGCACACATAGCAAGCTTGGTCAGCGTAGGCGAGGATAGCAGCGGAAGACTCTGTTTACGCTTCCGTTCAGTGTCTTTCTCATCACACGCAGCAACAAACAACACAATCGCAGAGAGATAAACAACACAAGTCAAGTTCAGAAACTCAAAACAAACAAAAGTGCACCTTCTGTGGTGTAAAGTCAGCTGTGGACAGGTTTTGATTTTTGATCAGCTGTCACTGGCGTGGCCGCTTTCCGCATCATCCTTGTCACAGTCGTACGCAAGTCACGCAGGTGGCAACTTGCCATTTGAAACGCCGCGCTTTTGCGTTTTTGTGTGGGCTTTTTGTGCAAATTCCGACCGACCAGACGACCGGCCGTTTGTCCATCCAGAGCCTCATCCTTCCGAAGAATAAGAAATTCACACGCAAGAAGGGCGATCTTCAACGCCAGCAGTAAAACGACACACAAGGCGCACTCGCGCAGCCCAGAGTAAACAGCGCAACTGTCCATTTTGAGAACAAACAACTCGATCAAACCGTGGTCAGCACAAAGAACACCAGGGGTTCTTCTTGACTTGCTGCTTTGTGCAATTCGAAAGGCGCTTGCTTGTTGTGTTTACGCGCAAGGCTTGTTTTGTTTGTGCGCCGTGCAAGCGGCAACTCAACAGTAGCTGGTATGTGGCAAAAAGCGTCATCAATGTGTGCGTCCCTACAAAAGAGCATGATCAACGAGAGTTGACAATGGTCAATACCGGTAACATACGACGTTCCACACACACATAGGAGAAACAAACGTGGTTTGGGACATGCTCGTTCCAAAAAAAAACGAGAATAAAAACTATTAGCGCTTGCTGGTCAAATATGTGTACATGTGTATTCGCAAAGGAGTTGCTAGTGTTGCTTGTTGGGCTTGCTCGTCCGTTCGCTCGGGCAACATACAACTTGTGAAAGCAGCCAGACAAAGCAGCAGACAGTCCGCGACTGGTCGATTGATCGGCTTCCGTCCACGCGGTTGAGGTCGCACACAGCCTTTTCGCATGTGGACGCCGCTTTTTGGGGTTCCGTGTTCTTGTGGCTCTCTACGGTACGTTACAATCTACGGTACTGGGTCGGTGCTAAGCTCCGATTGACACCGAACAAACAAGCGAGCGAGTCGCTTGCTTGCTACTGTGTTTTTGATCCTCTCTCTATCAAACAAGCGATGTCGTCAGCGCCCTGGCGCCACAAAGCAGCAGGACATAATATAGAATCTTAGTGCGCGACAGCCCTAGCCCGCAATACGCACAGCCGTCTGAATGGCGTAATTTCGCTACCACAAGGCGTAATTTGACGCGTCCGGGCGTTATTTTACGCGGCGTTGTGAGCGGGCCCTACCCCTGGACGGCGTTTTGCTGCAAAGACAAGGAGAAGGGAGAGGAAGAGTCGGAGAGAATCAGTCGGTGTCGTATGTGTTGGCTCGCTCGCTCGCTTGGCGACCAGCAAGGACGTTAGGGTTCTGTGTGGGTTTTGTTGGCTTGCTTTTTTGTTTGTTTGATTTTGTTGGTTTGCGGCGGAAAAGCAAGAGGGAAGGAAGGGAAAGCGTGCTCGCAATTGTTCCATAATGTAGCACACACAAGGGATGGTTTCTACTTTCTTCCGTCCTCTCATAGACAAGCCCATAGTCAAGTTTCAAGGTTTTGCTTGCTGCTGTCAACCCAGCCCAACACACACAAAAAGGGGAGAGAGAAAGGGGTCTCTCTCGCACTCACTCACAGCAAGAAAAGCCCTAACTCCCCAACACACACGCAAGCAGGCTGGCCGGCAAAAAAGCAGCCTGCGCACCCACCCCATTTGGAAATCTTCACCGAACCGCGGCCGAGTTGCGTGCGCGTGCGTCTGTGTGCATCTGGGTGTGGGGTCTTGTCTTGCTGGCTGGCCCTTTCGGCTCTCGCACACACTCGCTCACTCCGCCCACTCAACGCAGAGATCCCAGTCACGATTGCGCGCCGTCGAGAGAAAGAGGAAGCCGCTGCGCCGCAAGCCGTCGCCGCGCCGCACGCTCGTCACCACCACCAGCAGCAACAACAACAGCAAGAAGCCACCGTTGCCGCCTGCCTGTCGCTCCTGGCGCACTCGCTCGCGCTCCGCATTCTGTTTCTGGCGCGCGCGACGCTCGCGACCGCGAAACGGCTGCTGCACCGCTTGTTTCTTGGCGCAGACGACGCCTCAGAAGACGCCGCCGACACAGCAAAGCCGACGGCAGAATTGAACAAACCGGCTGCCGCGCAGATCGATCCACTATCCTTTGCATTCGCCTTTGATAGCAGCTCCCTCCTGGAAGGTGCTGTTGTCGACGAGTCTTCGACCACCACGGGCAACCTACTCGCGTGCCCCCTGCTAGTGCTCACTGGTCTCTCCGCGATGCGGGACGCCGAGCTCACTACTACCACGACCACCACTGCATCCTCTTCTTCTTCGACCACGACCCAGATCCTGCTGCGCGCCTCGTGCTCGGACGTGGCGGTTACCGAGAGCATGACGCTCCGACAGGACTCCGACGGCAGCGTGTCATCGAGCTCGACGCGCTCCAGCTCGGCGTCAAGCACAACAGGAGACAAGACCCACGACAAGCCGACCGACGCGATCACGTCACCGGTTATGATTGGCAAGGGCAGCGGACGGAGAATCAAGCCGATCCTGGGCTTTGAAGACGCGAACAACAACAACAGCACAGATGGCAAGCGATCCCAGACCACGAGGTCGCTCACATCCCAGGAAGACCTGCTCGAGCGACGCAGCTCGTTCTGCATGACGACGACAGACGGCCGCGCGCAGATGCGGCGCCGAAGCCACGATTTCACAGACTTTGCGAGCATGTCGCTGCCGCCTCAGGGCTCTAGCTCGGGGTTCCTGCACCCGCGATCCAAGAACCACGTACACATGCGAGTGTACGGCAAGGCGGACACTGAAACCAAGAGACTGACTGCTCGCCAAGGAGAAGGTGCTGCGCTGGTAGATGTGATCGTCCCGTCCACGCGGACGATCTGGAGACGAGGTCAGCCAGTTTGCATAGAGTGGAAGGTGCTAGATACACAGGTGGACGAGGTGCAGATCGAGCTGATGGAGGAGGGATCGAGCGCGACCACGACGATCGCCAAAGCTGCGCCGAACAACGGCTTCTACACATATCCTCGCGTTCCATGGGGCATGCAGTGCGGCCCGACGTACTTTTTGCGGATCTCGAGCACGGCAGACCCGTCGCGATACATGACCACGAGCTTCTTCCAGATCGGAACGGCACCATGAACCGCGAGCCTTGCAGATTGAGTCAAGAGAGCAGAGCATTATTTGAAGAGTTTATTTAACGGAGATTTGGATCGACGGCCCGAGAGAGAGGGAGAGCAACACACGACAACAGTAACCATGAACAACAACAACAACAATAGCAGTACACCAAAGTTCAGAAACCAGAAGGCTGAGAAAAATCCCAGAGCGAGCAACCTGGATGACAGGACGCTGTAGCAGGAGTGAGGTGATCGAACAACTTTGTTCAACCGTCCATCCCTGAAAGCAGACAAGTCATCTATCCATTCGAGCAGTGCGTGCATGGGTCAACCAAGTATGCGTCAAATAGAGATCAAGTCTTTCTCCAGTCTATTGTCTGTTGTCGTCGTGGCGGACGGTGCTCTGAAGAGATCCCGATGGTGGCGCCGATGAAGAAGCTGAAGCCGAGCCGTCGCCATGGAGTCCGTCCGTTGGTTGTCTATGTGCATGCGTGCATCACGCAAGTGAGTGTTTGTGGAGGTGAGAACGAGCGAGAGAGCGAGAGGGAGAGAGATGATGATGAAGAAGACGTTGTAAGTGTGATCAAGTGAGTGTGAAGAATAGCAGTCGGCCGCAAGGCCTTTAATTAACGAACGCTGGCAAGAAGAGCGCAGCATTTGGCATTTCTTGTCACAAGTGTGTGTCTGTTGTTGTTCCATATTGTGCTTGCACCAGGTGTAGCTGTTTGCAAGTTTTGCAGCCGAAAAAAAGAAGATTTGAGCTTGGAATCCAACGCTGACGTTCGTTCGAAAGTTGCAATGGCGTTAGTTTGGTTGTTAAGCTAATCACTTCCACACGGCTGGGCTACTACGCCTGACACGAGATTGTCGTGAGTCATTTCGAAACGCCGCGGAAAGCAGGAGAAAGAAAACTTGGCATCACAGCCAAAAGTTGCGCCACCAAGCTGACCCTCTAATGCAGCGCTATGAAGAGGGTTCACGAGTATTATTCGCGATAGACAGGTGCGCTCTATTTTAAAGAGTATTGCCATCAAATGAGTGCGTTCCCAAAAAGCGCAGCTGCCTTTTCTGCTGTTTATCGCAACTTGACATCGCGTTAGCATGCCTATTTTTGTTATTATTTCTTAGCAGAATGTCTATTGTGTTATTTCCGTCTACTGTTCAAACATTCGAACGAAAAAAACCAGCAGTCTGACTGCCGCCAAAAAGTGAGTCACAACCGGCCGCTGTCCTTTTCTGGCCTGTTTATGGCCGCCGCAGAGTGGACTGCCGTACCCTCCTCTTTCAGCAATTGCGGCGCACAATTTGAACAATTTTGCGCGCGCTTTTTCATTCCTCCACTTGGGGCCAAATTGGACGCGCGGGCTACTTGGGGACCCAAGGCAAAAAAAGGCTGCGGCTGCCATCCCTCCTCTCTCTCTCCCTCTATTACGGCGTGGTGCGGCTGGACGGACGACTGCGGTCTTCGCGCTCGCTCGTTCGCTCTCGCCCGTCGTCCCAAGCCGCCACCGCCACCACGTCCCGCATTGCAGTCCGACGGCTTCACATGGAGTGCGGCGTGTCGAGTCCGCGTGCCGGCCTGAAGCGTCCGCAGCCACCACCGCATCCGCGGTCATCCACGACAACATCCCCGATCGCGCGGCTCTTTGCGGACGATGACGATGACGCTGACGCTGACCAACCACAACCAGCTCCCTCGCCTCAGCTATTAACAGCAGACCAGATCGCCGACCACGCGGCCGAGATCGCGAGGCTCCTCTGCCAAATGGGTGTCAAGCTCGTATGCATCGACTTTGATGCGACGCTCGTGCGCGTGCACACGGGCGGCGCGTGGACACGTCCGGCCCGAGACCTCTGCGCGCACGTTCGGCCGCTTTTTTTGGCGCTAGTCCCGCGGCTTCTGGTCGCGGACGTCCACGTCGCGGTCGTCACGTTCAGTCCGCAGGTGCCGCTGATCAAGGAGGTGCTAGCGCAGAGCTTCTCGCTAGAGATCGCGCAAAGGCTCATCTTGAGAGGCGATGATGCGTCCTGGCAGCTGGCGCACAACGAGACGCTGGGCTTCGCGCCGCTCTGGCAGTTTGGCGGCCGCCACTTGGACCGCACGTGCAAGCTGCCGTTCGTGATCTCGGCCGCGCTGCAGGCGTCCCGCGAGCGCCACGAGAGCGTTTGTAATCGAGATACCGTGCTCTTCGACGACGACGCCGCCAACATCCGTGTGGTCAACGACTCGGGCATCACGGGCATCTACTTTGAGCCCGCGCACCATACGAACTTTGCTGCGTTGATGCGGCAGGTACGCAGGTTTCAGCTCACATCCACAGTAGCAGCCACGTCCACAGTATCAGGAGGCAGTGGCGGGATCGTCTCAAGTAACCCGAGTGTTTCGAGTCATCAGCATCCACCGATGACACCACTGCGGACGCCGTCCAAGAAGCAGCCGACCGCGCGCATGGTGCGGCTCATGGCGAGTCCTGAGAGTAGGTTCATCACCACCACCAGCTCCAGTAACTCGTCATCTAGCGTACAAGCGCGCCATCGCGGCCACGGATCAGGATCTGGCGGCGGACCGATGCGCACGTCTCGCTTTCACATGTGCACGCCGTCACCCGTGATGAAGCTCCGGTCAACTGTGGACATGGGAAGGCCGCGCTCGAAACGCTCGATCCGCCTCATGCGCAACATTGAGAACGACCTCCAGGAGCTCCACTTTCCCAGCAGTAGCGCATTAACAAGCAGTTCTAGTTCCAGTACCAGTGCCAGTAGTTCTGGGATTGGGATTGGTCAACAGTCCCAGTTCAAGACGACGCCTATGAAGCTGCGCATGAGTCTGGAGATGACGACGCTGCCGACTGCTGCGACGCCCACGACCACACCATTGCGGCGGTCCCGGTCGCGGTCTCCACTGCAGTTCTGAAAGAGTAAGTGAAGGTCAGGATGAGCGAGTGGTTGACTGTGGTGCGTCTGTGGACTGGCGAGTGATGGTGAGCGTGAAAGTGGTGGATGCGTCCATGTATTTAAGACGAAGGCGTGAAAAATACGGTATGTGATCAGAAGCATTGCTATATTGTAGAGAGTGCTGTGGTGTGATGCTGTCCGTAGTTAGTTGTGAGGAGTAGTGGTAGGAGAACCGACTTGAAGAAGAGAAAGGCGAGAGACCAAGCTGTTGAAAGAAGAAGAGCAGTCAGTTAAAAAGCGAGGCTTGGGGGCTAGTTCCCTGCAGCATCGTGCGCTCCATTTATTATACTGCTGCTCTGCAAATGCTGGTCCTCTCGTGTCCAATGTCACATGTGTAGCCATCTCGCCAAGATGATGGGTACTGTAGCCATCCTCGGCGACTTTGTTCGTTAACAATCGCGCATCGCTCTTGTCTCTTCTGCTTCTGTATTGCAGTCCATCCAATCTTTGGATTCTTCTACCAGAGCTCTTTGCCGTGGATCCAAAACGTCAGGTAAAAGAGCTCTTCGCCCTCGCACTGGACCATCGTGATCTCATTGAACACCGTTTGGCTCTTGAACACCACCAGGCGATCTGCCTCGAGCGAGATTCTCTCAACCGCAGCGTCTACAAAGAGATTCGTGCGGAGGTTGAGCGTCGTCGGCATCTTTATAGCTCCATCATTCTCATTCAGATCCTCTGTCTCTATCGATACAAGGCTGTTGAAGAAGTAGACGCACGTGAGCTTGAACCCGTTGTCCTTCTCGCCCGCACCACAGTCCAAGCGCAGGCGCTGGCTCTCGCCTTTGCGCAGCTGGTGGAGCGACGTGCAATGCGCAAACTGAGCGCAAAGTTGCGCGTTCTCTGGTCGCTTGCGGTTGATTTCGTACGGCAGCGCGTGCAGTTTCTCAATCAGCTCAGCGACCGCAGGGTATTCTCGCTGGCAGTCACTTTGTTCAAGGAAGCGCATGCGGCCGTTTGATGAAATGGGTTCATCCGGTGATCCCGCGGTTACTGTGCTGTTATTGCTCTTGGACTGAGCAGTCTCTACACTGATCTCTGTCTCCATCAGCAAGTTGTTCTTTGCCATGCGCTGGACGTCCGCCAACAGGATCTCTGTCCACTCGTCGCCCATAAACCCGTCCATCACAGCCACGCCAGCCACTTTCAACTCTGCTGACGATGATGGATCTCCCTGGTCCAGATCGTCCGAGGTCTTGGCCAGCAGCGCATCAAGAAACTCGCCCGGGAGCTGATCCCACGTCGCAAAGTCCGCATTCGGGTCCGCGAGCGTGCGCACATCATTTGCCATCATCACGTGCTTCTTGTAGTTCACGCGGTGCACCATCGCGAGCACTTCGCGTCCAAACGCCTCTTGCAACACCTGTGGCCTCAGTTTGGACTCCGTTGCCGCGTCCATGAACTCGCCCTGCGCTGCGCCGCGCTTCTTGACATTTTGCAGCACGCTCTCGGCTTTCGCTTCGACCTTGGGCATGAGCGCGAGCAGCTCTTCTTCGTACCACGGATCTTCCAGCAGTGTCTGCAAATTCTGCGGCGCGTGCGCGAGCTGCTGCTTGGGGATCCCAGGGTAGATGAGCTTCTGGAACTCGGACTCCTGCAGCAGCTTTGCAAACACGCCGTCATCCAGCACCACGCGCTCGCCGTTGGCGTTCACGCCCTGGATGTTGCAGCCCTGCTTGAGACGGCGCAGCATGAAGCGCCACGAGCGCTCTTGCGGATCCTCCGTGCGTGTTTCGCCGCTTACAGAGTCGACGACCTCTTTAACCAGATCCTCCTTCTCACTGTAGAGCGACGCGGATCGCTTAGCGGATAGAAATCCGCGCTGGACAGCAGCCGCGCCGCCAGCTTGGACTTTCGATTTGGCTTTTGTATCGGAGTTCGAATAGGAAGAACTGTTGACTTTCTCTTGGAGCTGCGGGATCTTGAGTGTTGCCTGCTTCTTCGCGTCTGCGGTGGAGGAGTCGAGTGTGAGGATCTTGTTGTACGCGTCAATGGCGCTCTGCCACTGCCGCAGCGCTTCACACGCGCTCGCCTTGCGCAGATAGCCCTGTTAAAGCGCAGTATATTGGTCTTTCGTCAACACTGCTGTAGTCCGTTTGGTAGATATAGTGAAGAGCCCAAAAGTTCGCACACACGCACCTTGGCCCAATTTGGCGCGAGCTCAATGGTTTTCTCTGCGTCTTTCAGTGCATGCTCAAACTTCTTGAGGTGGTGCAGCGACGCTGAGCGGTTGCTAAAGAGAAGCTGCGTGTGGTCAAACCAGCACACACGAGATCAACAAACACAACAAACGCCACATTCACTTCGATGCCCAGTCATGCGTGCGCATGCATAGATACATAGATAGACGCACAAGAGCCACACACTTACGTGGTTGCTGCTGTTCTTTTCGATCGCTTGGTTGTAGAACGTGCACGCGAGCTCAAACGACTTGCTCTGGAACGCCGCGTTGCCTTTTTGCCGCAGGAGCTCTTCAACCACGCGACACAACCAACAGACACAAAAGAGATGAGCGTCAGTTGGTGAAAGACGAGAGTAGCACCAGTGCCATTCGCAACGGCGGCAGGATGTGCTTCACACCTGCTTCTTGAAGCACCGCAGCAGTCGCACTGCTACTCCGTTGGCGCTCGCTCGCGGGCACGTCGAAGGAGCCGTCGCTCGTGGCTTCAAGCGCCGTCGAATCCGCCATTTTCAGAATACTAGTTCTGCGACTGTTGTTCGCTATGTCAAAACGGTGAATGGGTCTGGGTTTGGAAACTCTCGCAGATACGCCTCATAAAAGGGGCGCGTGCAGCACAGGGTTTATCAACTCGCAGTTTGTGAAAATACCAATCTTCGTCAGCAACGTTAGCACTTTCTGAAGTAACACCTCCAGTGCTAATCACCACTTTAGGATTTTTTTGTGGGTTCATCAGCTTTTTCCAAAACCCAATCTTTCTGATAACACCACGCCAGTCGCGAATATCGCTCGGAGCTACAGAGAACGATCGAACGGATCAAGCAGCATGGCGGTCGTGGCGAGCGACAGCATGCGCCAGCGCCGCCGCGTTGAGAACGCAGGTGACGTCTCAATCCCCCGCCATCACCACCAGCACGACCTGCAGGACGAGCACAAGGGGAAGCCCACGCGCCGAGCGTCTGGCAAACAGT
>JALBZD010000610.1:0-20815 GCA_038050675.1 Globisporangium cylindrosporum | reverse complement strand
ACCCCCCCCCCCCCCCCTGAATCTAGTGGAAATATCAGCAGAGCCTCAATCTGTTTTCTTGTCTTGAATTTGACTTGTCACATAGGTGCACCTTTCGTGATACGCACGGTATGATTTTAACTGTATAATTTAATACCTTTATTTCATCAATATCCCTTAAAATTTTATATTTGATTTGCTGATTTTTGTGTATCAATTTCAGAGGACTGCCTGTATTGGACTTTTTCCTTTCGCGGGATCCAAAACTATCGTATTGATCGATTGCTGACGGATGGCACAGGAGGAGGAAGAGCAAGACAACACGGTCGTACTTCTCGCGGCGGACCAGCGGCAGCCGCTGGATGACGAGCCTTGCTGTGCGGTGCGTATGTGCGTATGCGAGGGTCTCTGTGTGGATGCACGTATGTAGTCGTTGTACTGGCTGATGGAGTAAGTGCGTGTACTCTTGTGCTGCTCATTCGCGAACGCAGGTGTGCAGTCGCTACGGCGCGTACATTTGCGACGCGACCGACGAAGACGTGTGCAGCATCGAGTGCCGTGATGTGTGTGTCATGCGCCATCGAGAAGCACGTGTGCTGAGCGAGGAGCAAGTTAAACAGCGCGCGTTGGCAGCGAAATTGCTGCGCAGGCGGCTGGAGATCCGCGTCACGTCAGGCTCTGCTGCTGCTACTGATGATGATGATGATGGCAACAATGCGCACAGTCTAAACAGCAGTACGCAGATGATAATCCCGTTTCCGATCGTAGACTTTGCGGATTGCGATTTGCCGCCGCAGCTGCACGCAAACATGCAGAAGAAGCTGTTCGAGAAGCCCTCGCCCGTGCAGATGCAGGTGCTCCCGTGCGTCTTGGCGCGCCACAGTGTACGTACGCACGAACGTGTTTTGTCGGCCTTTCTCGTTAATGGATGGGAATTAGGCTAACTGTTGTATTTGTCTGTACATGCGTTAAAATGCGCAGCTGCTGGTGGTCGCGCCAACCGGAACGGGCAAGACTGCAGCGTACCTGATCCCTATTATCGCTCAACTCATCAACGCGCGACTCTCCTCCTCTTACCATCATGATGATACAGCTGATGATCTCAGTAGTCACCGCTCAAGTGCGGTTGCGGTGGTCCTTGCGCCGATCCGTGAGCTTGCGACTCAGATCGAAGAAGTGGCTAAGCTACTCGCGCAGGGCGTTCCAAATATGAAGACGGCGCTGCTGGTCGGTGGCTTTCCCATGCCACCGCAGCTGCATCGGCTGCAGAGTGGCGTGCAGGTTGTCGTCGCGACTCCCGGGAGGTTCATTGACGTTTTCACAAATTACGACCTCGGCGTGAGCAGCAGTAGCGATACGGACCAAGGCAGACAACAGGAGACGTCGCTGGCGTCCGTGGTCTGCTGCGTGGTGGACGAAGTGGACATGATGCTCGCCATTGGCTTCCACGCGCAGATCTCGCGGATCATTGGGCTATTGCCGCCTCTTGCACAGATGCAGCTGCTCTTCTTCAGCGCGACGATCTCAACTCAAGTGGAAGCGCTTGTGAAGCAAATCCTCCTGGGAACGAAGACTCCACAGAGTGATCAACAGCAGCAGCTTTCCAACTACTTTCGCATTGAAGTGGGCAGGAAAAAGCAGCGACAAGGCGACGACGCGAACTTTTCATCATCGTCCACCACGTACACTGCGAACCCGAACATTCGTCAGAAAATCATTTGGGCAGAGGACAAAGCGAAGAAGAAGCTGCTATTTGATTTTCTCAAAAGTAAGCAGAACGAAGCCACGGTACGTTACATTGTGAGCTTTCATTACAGAGTTTGCTACTCTGATGTGTATCTGATTAGTTTCCCCCTCCCTCCTCCCTTGTTATCCTACAGCTGGTGTTTGTCAAGTCCAAGATCGGCGCGAACCTGCTCGCAGACGCGGTGGAGAAGCAGACGCGGATCCCTTCGGCTTCCATCCACGCGGACAAATCCCAGAAAGACCGCCTACTCGCACTCGAAGCGTTCGTGAACCAGGATGTTCGTGTGCTTGTGTCGACAAACGTGCTGAGCCGTGGCATGGACTTGTTGCAGGTGCAGAATGTGGTGGTGTTTGACTTTCCGAACAAAGTTTCCGACTATATCCACTTGATCGGTCGCACGGGTCGAGGAAACGATGCGAGCGGGAATGCGCTGGTGATGGTGAACAAGGACGACAAAGTTATGTTCAAAGAGCTCGTTGGGGCTTTACGCGACGCGAAAGTTGGCGCGGTGCCCCAAGAGATCTACCAAAGTCTCTATGCTGACGCGCAGAAAGAAACTTTCAAGTCGAGCGCGTTGGTCATCGACGAAGCAAAACGCGCGTTCCGAGTGCAAGACGAATTGGGAGGTGAGCTCGGCCAACCCCATGAGAGCTGGCGCCAGTGGTCGAAGCAAGCCCAGAAGAAGCAGCGCCAAGCGTAATCCACGATTCCTTATTGCATTCTCTGAGGGCTGACGACCAAATTCCATTCACAATTGGCTGACAGCCTCTTGACGTGGAAGAGCATACTTCACCATCTTCTTCACAACGGCGGGGCGTCAGGAACTATAGTCGGGAACACAGAGTCGGTCTCTGTTGTGTGGAGGGGAGCGACTCGATTGTCAGGACCGTTGATCTTCGTTGCGCGCGTTCTCGCCCGTGATTTGCGCCGCTTTCCCGACACCAAATAGTTGTCGTAGCTCACAGCTCCTCGCAAGATGATGGTGTCTTCATTCGACGCTCGCGCCAAGCGATTAACGAGTCGACAGCACCAGAGTGTCAGTGTGACCAAGCGGCTGAAGTAGAACGGTACGACGCGAACTTGCAAGTGGTGGTCCCAAATGACTCCCTCCCACATGATGCGATCTGCTGGTCCCAAGTCGCCAAGAATGTTGTAGAGTGTGGTGACGTGCCAGAGGATGAACATGGCGACGACTGGGATCGCGAATCGAATGTGGAAGTTCAGTTTGGTCTTCATTATCGGAGTGAGCGCGTCCAACGTGAGCACCCAGAGGATCCACACCCACGACGTTGCGACTCCGAAGCAGCGGTGGATGTCCCATTCGTAGAGGATGCAGAGCGACACATGGATTGCCATCAGTTGAGCCGCGTAGAAGACGAAATCGAACGACGTCAGCAGCGAGAAGAGTAGCTCGCGCTGGTACAAGCCTGCGGTTGCTGTTGTGAAGCTGATGGTCAGGATGAACGCCAGCGAACCATGTTGCAGCACGTGATGGATGGAGGTATTTGTGGCAGCTGCGTCAACGTCTTGCGGTGTGACGGCCGTGGTAAATGCTAGCAGAATCCCGCCGATACCAGAGCTGTACAGGAGAACCAGGAGCACGCTCGGGAACCTCGCTTTGGTGACAATTTTGATGGGCAGGATCGTCTTTCTCGAGTCGAAGGCATGCTCGTCCTTCTCGTAGCGCATTTGCTGGACGAAACTCGGTCGTCGCGCTCGAATGGTGGCGCTGCCATTGTTGGAGGTAATGGTCGGAGGAGGAGTTGGAGGCATCGTGACCGCTGCTACTGCTGGCTCTGGACCGATTTGAACTCTGCAAAGCGCCAGCTTGACACGACAGCGGAAGATGGCGCACTCGATCAGCTTGCTTTTGCCGCGCCGCCGCCGGAAGGACTTCCGCTTCCGGTAGACGATCTTCATGAGCAGGATCATCATCGTGACCAAGCCGTTGCCGACGACGTCTTTCGCTGAGACCTCATAGTGACTGAAGCTGTTGTGGTACTCCATGATGGAGAAGTCCTTCATGTCATCGACGCGGCCGAGCATCACGCACGTGAGCAGCATGAAGACTGTGAATGTGCCGACGACCGCCAGCGTCGAGAGCTGTCGGATGCCGCGCAGCTGAGCGTCGATGAGCACGATGTTCTGGAAGCCCGACCAGTCGATGAGCAGCCGTGTCATGCGCAGATCCGAGAAGAGCACTGCGACCATCAGGTTGGTGGTTCCGTTGACGAAGAGGAAGAACCAGAAGTCGTACGTGCGTACGAGAAGCCGCACAACATCGAAGCGCAATGTGCCCAAACTTCCGAGTCCCAGCGGCAGTCCCAGCAGTGCACTGGCAAATGCGACCCAGCAACTTGTCTTGGCGTTTAGTAAAGGCACCGAAATGCTGAGCGCCAAACTGAGCACGTAGGAGATGAAGAGCGGTCTGTTGTATCGCGCGAGAAACATGTCGACGCGGGTGAGCAGGAGGTCGGGCAGGTACCGCGACTTGAGCGACCGAGAGAGGTCGAGCACGGGCAGTGCACTGGACGGAACAAGCTCGTAGGACCATTCCAGCGCGGCGCCAGGATCCTGAACTGTGACCATGACCGCCACCGCATGGATGGACTGCTCTTGCGGTGTGATAAGAAGCAGTGACGCAGCTAGCCAGCCAGTTTGGGTGTTGCTGCAGGCTGGACAGGGCTGTGAAGTAAATGCAGCAGTCTATATTTGCTGACGATGACACCCGGCGATGAAACTATTCAAAGGCAGATACAATACTCGGCACGAATGACTCATGGAGGGGTGAAGACTCATCCAAGCCCAACGCAATTTCACCGAGATAGCTAACCCATGCAGAAGATTTTTTCTTATCGCATCGACAAGACGCAGCTTTAAGTCAAGGTTTAAGACATCGGAGACGTGGGCTACAGTGAAACGCGCTGAGTGCGAAGTACCCCAAGACGTGCTGGCGATCCACGCAGCCAGTCTCGTGCCATTCATTACATTCAAACAAAGAAACGGAACTTCAAGAATGAACTGAGATTCACTCAATAGTGCTGAAGATCAAGGGGACGCGGCAAAACTGCGGAAGCCTCTGCAAATCGCTTGCACGTAAACCTGTTCGTCAACGATGAGGATCCTGGATCGGTGGCAGAGCAGCTTACAGGAGACTTCGAACTGGGCAAATACTGAGTCGTTGGCAATCATCCTGAGTCTTTGTACGCAAACGGCACGACTTGGTTAAACGAAGGCTCAGCATAGACTTAGTCTTCGTGGTACCCTGTTCGTGCTCGTGTCGGAAAACTGGCTGCTGGGGCGATGCGATTATTCTGGTGTCCAACGGCATTTGCTTTCGACGGCGAGTGCTTCCCTTGAGAATCGTGAAGTTGACTTTGATACATAGCGGAAGTTCGCAAGATGATCGCTTCGATGTTGGACGCCCATAGGAGTCGCCAGAGGATCCGCGTGAACCACGGCACGAGCGTCACGAGGCGGCTGATGTAGAACAGCACGACTCGGATTTGTAAGTGGTAATTCAACAACTCGCCCTCCCACATGACGCGATCCAGTGAACCCGAACCGTTAAGAATATAATAGAGAAGTACGCATTGCCGCATGACGCTCAAGATGACGACCGGAACTACGAACCGCACGTGGAAGCCTAGTTTCGTCTTCATTACGGGCGTCAGCGCGTCGAGCGTAAGGATCCAGTACGTCCACAGCAATGACGCGGCTGTGACACACGTGGTGACGCTCCAGTCGTCGTAGAGCACGCAGATGCAGGTGTGCATCGAGACCAGCTGGAGTGCATTGAAGGCAAAGTCGAAGGACTCGACGAGCGACTTGAGCAGCTCGCGCTGGTGGAGAGCAGTGCAGGAGACCGTGAAATTAGCTGTCAGTGAGAGTGCGAGCAGTGCACAACTCTGGTGGGTCGGGTTCGTACTGCTGGTGCTTGTTGCGATGATTTGGTGGTCTCCACTAACGGCGAGCGCCACTATAACAATAGTGAACATGACGCCGCCAATGCCACTCGCGTACAGAATGAACAGCATCATGAACGGGAATCGCGCCTCGGATCTGATCTTCAAAGGCAACACTGTGTTGCACGCGTTGTACGAGGCCCTGCGGCTCACGTTGCGCATCTGCTCAAACGGTGCCTCCAAGATGCGATCTGCTAGCCGCATTAGTCACTGCTCCTGCTCGCGAGAGCTACACGTTGACGCGGCAAACGATGCACTCGATGACATGGAGACCACTTTCCGTCCCTGCCCTCCTTTAGAACATCTTGCGCTTCTGGTAAACGATCTTGAGCAGCAGGATGGTCATCGTGACCAAGTCGTTGTCCACGACGTCGACGACGGTCATGTTGTACTCGCGACTCTGGCTTTGATAGCGGAGGATCGAGAAGGAGTGCACCTCGTCGACAAGGTTGAGCATGATGCAGACCAGCAGGATGTTGTTACTGACGATCGCGATTGCCGCGACCTTGACCAGTCGCCTGGCGCCGAGCATCTGCGCGTCGATGAGCATGATGTTCTTGAATCCCAGCAGGTCAATGAGCACGCGCACGGTGCGGAAGTCCCGGAAGAGCGCCATGATCATGAAGAACGTCACGCTGTTGACGCAACAGTAGAACCAGAAGTCGTACTCGGTCGCCAGCAGACGCACAACGTCGTACCGCAACGTCAAGATGCTTCCGAACGAGAGTAGCGGACCGCAGGTAAAGCAGCAGAGCCCCGCTACACGTGCTGAGTTGGCACTGAACAATGGCATAGGTATGCTGAGCACCAACGAGACCAGTACAAAAGAAAAGCGCCTTGCTGTGGCATTTGAGGAGCGCGTCGAATCGCCGTGCGAGTGGCTTAGAGAGGAACTGCGACTGGAGGGACTTGGAGAGGTCGAGGATGGGTAGTGACAAGCTCCGAAGAAGCACTGGAGGAGAGATCTTTATGGCGGAAATTTTGCGGATAAGTCATGTAACACGAGATGGCCCAGCCCCCGACTGCGGCTGTATAAAAGTTGAAGCGCGGGTGGAGTGCGGGAACGGTTCGAGTCTTTGCCTGGAGATTGCGAGGGCACCAACTTGGTAAAGCTAAAGCTTTATCGTCCGAGTTTGACTGATACTCCTCGTGGCGAGCCTTCTCCAGCATCACCGAGTACGGCGACAGGCGTTGTTGTATTAGTGTAGGATCCAGGCATCAAGCGAGAGCTACGGTTGGCGTGGCAGGAGGTCTTCGCCACTGGGCGCAGTGCGGTACTGCATTTGGAGTTGTCGTTCCCGTCAACGCGCGAGTGCGACGGATACCAACGCAGTCATCGACTTGATCAGACGTTGTTGTCAGTAGTGCTGTGAATTTTGCTTTCTGCGCCAATCAGCGATTGTTGGATACTGGAAACTTAAATCAAATGGGACACAGCCCCGCACATTCCGGATCTTTGTGTGTTCTCAGCTCCGATGGGATTGTTGTCGCTTTATAATGAAATAGGTGGTGGGATTATGCGCTCTGTTGTATACGTGTGGGGGGAGGCGAAGCGGACACTCACTCTTCAGTTCGGACGTTGGCCAATTGTGGTACAATCCTCATCTTCTTCTTCAGCATCATCATTCTCATACACTTCGCACGTTATCGGTCTTGGGTGAGCCCGTGTAGTGGCGCTCCATGGGGGACATGTGCTGCGTCAGCGGCAGCTCCTCCTCCGAGTCGTCCATCTCGTAGTACGAGTTCCTTCGCGCAATCGTCTCGGTGATGAAGCCTAGATCGCCCGAGTGGATCTTCTCACGCTTGTACAGCGTGTAGCAGACGCCCGACAGGACGCCATAGAGCACGGCTATAGCAACAATAACAATAACACACATCCACATTTTTTTAGCGATTGCACAGCCTCATACGCAACAAGACTGAGCGTACGCACCGGCTTCAAAGCACGCATTCGCAGTCTTCTTGGGGTTCTTGGCGCCGTGGACAAACGCGGGCTGCAGCTTCAGCAGCGCGCCGACGATCATCTGCATAGCATCACGACATAGACAAACATCACACGTTAGCCTATGCGGCATACTCAGCGCTCAACACCCGCCGCATCAATGGTTTCTTTAAAAGAGTGACGCACCAGGAAGACAAAGCCGGAGAAGCCGAAGATCATGCCGAAGAGATACCCTGCGAAAGCGCGACCGCCACAGACACACACACACAGAGGGAGAACGCCCAGTGAGCCACAGCACCAGACAGGCAGACAGGCAGGATCAGAGCAGCTATTGCGCATGAGTACATACGCGAAGTCTTGCTCATAGTGGCGGTCGTGTCTGCTTGCTTTGTCTGCGTTGCCTTGAGTTTGTCGTGTGCTGGTGCTTTCGCAAATGGGTCCGCGAGAACAACAACGACATGCATTCATTTTCTTCAGAGCCGTGCCGGACAGGCAGGTGGTACCACCGACTCCCTCTACAAGAGCAGCTGTGCGATTTCTAGCGAATCAGGTGTGTGGGAACCATTAATTTTAGCCAATTATATAGCTGAAGTATAGTGACTTGTAGGAGGGTGTCTGTCTGTCTATCTAGCGAAGGCGATGGACTGACTCCATGTCTTTGTCGCTTGCCTCAAAGTGCAACATGCTCATCACTTGCACCTTGATTCAAGTTTCGAGCCTGAAAATGTGTGACAGGAGTCTGCGTACGCTTGCTAACGACACCTCGGTCCGCGGTATTATTTTGCACCGCATTTCGTTCACCCGTGCCGAATTGCCAGTGCCAATCTCGGTCAAGCAAATAAAAGTGACATGTCATTCTTTCAAATAAGGTGTCTACATCAAGGGAGCCAACCTGCCGACAACAACACGTCACTATTATTTTACGCGCACTCACTAAAGTGAGTCCATAATCACTTGATTCCGTCAACACCGTAATCCGCCTCCTTGTTGTTGAGCATTTTCGGCCAATGGGGCGAAGCGCGAATAAAAATCTGGACGTTTGGTGCGCGTGAGGAGAATGGGATGTGAAGCTGTGCGGAGAGCCGCCAAACTGAAGACGTTGACGTCACCGCTGGGATTGCAGTTGCAGAAGACGCACTATGCAGCTCAGTGCAGCGCAACGCGGCTCTGCCTTCGCGTATTAAGTAATTCGCGCCGTTCTGCAGCAGACACCAGCAGCACTTGCACCAGCGGGATCTTCATAGCACTAACATGGCGACGCATCTCCAGAAGAAGCTGCGCGTGCTCTGTCTGCACGGTTTCCGTACGAACGCCAAGGTGATGGAGAACCAGACGAACTCGCTGCGCAAGGCACTTGGCGACAGCGCGGACTTCCTGTATCTCAACGGTCCGTTTGAAGCCGAGGGTCCCACGGACGCGAGCATCGAGCGCGCGCACGGCAAGGACGCGCCGTTCTACGAGTGGTGTCGCATCAAGAGCGCGGACGAGGATGCGGGTGGCAACCTGAATGCTGCAACTGCACTCGAATCGACGAACAAGGAGTGGCGCTTCAAGTACGTTGGCTTTGATCGCACGATGGAGTTCCTGGACGAGCAGCTGCACAAGCACGGCCCGTTTGACGTCGTGCTGGGCTTCTCTCAGGGTGCGGTCGTGGCCACGACGCTCTCGATGCTGTACCTTCAGCGCGACGTGCGCTGGTGGAACCTCGTAATTTGCGTTGGCGGTGTGCCTGTGCGCGGTGTGGAGCTGCAACACCTCTTTGAGAAGCCGAATGGAGAGCTCAACCTGCTGCCATTCCCGTCGATCCACATCATGGGCAAGAAGGACCCGCTGTACACCGAGTCGATCAAGCTTGCTGCGATGTACGAGCCGAACCCAGCGGGCGCCGCATTACCGAAGGTCGTGCTCGAGCACAGTGGTGGTCACCGGTTCCCGAGCGAAGAGCGCAACCCGGGCTTCTACGAGAACCTCGCGAGCCTCATCAAGAAGCACTGCGGCATCGACCCGCTGCCGAAAATGTAAACAGCGATCTGTCAGCAGTAGCAAGGGGGGATTGTTATAGGAGGCCCATCTATAGACGTAAGTGCACCTGCGAGTGGATAATCGATATACACTTTGCTTGCAGGTTGTCGTTGTGGTTGTCCTTGCACACCTGTTGCTATTCTCCTCCCTCGATGAAATGGCTTCAAGTGGGTGATCATGTGAAGCGCGTCCTCTTCATTCATTGGCTTAAAACTATCCAAATGTCAGTTATTATTGGCTGAAACTACGCGCAAAATCTTTTTCTCCAGAAAAAGTCACGCAAGGGGTCAAGTCAACACGCGAAATGCGATGACGTCAAACGTTTTGTCGTTGTTGTATGGGCCAAGAAGCAAGCAAAGGAAAGAAAGGCTAGCTCTCTTCGCCACCTCACTGCATAGCGTCATCTCCGCTTCACGCCCACTCATTATCGAACGTGCCCGCCGCTGCCCATGATGTCCGCCACCGCCACCGTCGCCCCCGCCTCCGCCAAGAAGAAGCTGCGCGTGCTCTGTCTGCACGGCTTCCGCACGAACGTGGAGGTGATGCAGACGCAGACGCAGGGACTACGCGACGCACTGGGCGACAGCGCCGAGTTTGTATTCATCAACGCGCCGTTCCCGTCGCGTGGGGATACGGACGAGGTGATCAAGAAGAAGTACGGCGCCGACACGGTCTTCTACGAGTGGTGGCAGGTGCGGTACCTGGAGAAAGAGGAGATCGCGGACCTGTCGGCGCAGCCCAACCCAGCGGAGACCGAGGACACGTGGAACCTCGTGTTTGAAGACATCGACGTCGCGCTCGAGTACATGGACGAGCAGATCCAGAAGCATGGGCCGTTCGACATCGCGCTCGGCTTTTCGCAGGGGGCGATCATGTGCACGATCCTATCGATGCTCTACCTGCAGAAGCAGAACGTGCGGCCCTGGAAGATGTGCATCTGCGTCTGCGGCGTGCGCGTGCACGGCGTTAACGTCCGTGAGCTCTTCGAGACCGACGAGGGCGAGCAGGTGCCCGTGCCGTACCCGTCGATCCACATCCTCGGCAAGCTCGACACGCTCTACGATGAGTCGCTGGCGCTCTCCGAGATGTACGCGAACCACCCAAAAGGCTCGCCGATGGGCAAACTCATTCTCGAGACCGAAAGCGGTCACAAGTTCCCCACGCCTAGCCGCCACAAGCAGCTGTATCAGGACCTCGCGCGTACGATCCTGCAGTTCTTCGAAGACACGACCAAGAGCTCCGTCGCACGACTGTAAAGTAGTGACTGCAGAGCAAAAACACACCACCATTATCAACAGCATCTTACACACACACACACATGCACACACACATTAATACATAGACAGCTCACTCCCATCGTGAACATTTCGATTACCACATGATGGAGCTCTTGGACCTGTTCTGTGGTCACTTTCAAGGATGACGGCATGGGAAAACGGCACTCTTCTGCCATAATCCGTCACTAAAGCGGGGATCACTTCCTTCTTCCCACAGTGATTGGGTATAATCACGCAGAAAGGCATGTTTCTCACCAATCGCACGCAAAACTGTTGACGTCAACGGAGAATCCGACGTTAAAAAGCCTCAGGTTGAAGCTGGGACAAGCAATGACGAATGCGCCTGCGCCATCCTGATGACATGCTGCTTGTGTGTGTATCGTGCATGTGGCTACCCGCCCATGCTAGGCCATCAGCAACAGCATTGTTAGTATCGATTGAGCTACAACAGCCATGGCATCTACACCGGCGACCTCGCTGTCCTCCTCTCCCACGAAGAAGCTGCGCGTGCTCTGTCTGCACGGCTTCCGCACGAACGTGGAGGTGATGCAGACACAGACCCGCGGGTTGCGCGAGGCGCTTGGCGAAAACGCCGAGTTCGTGTTCCTCAACGGCCCCTTCGAAGCCGAAGGTGACTCGGACCCGATGATCGAAGAGCGCTACGCGGAGAGCGCACCGTTCTACGAGTGGTGGCGACTGCACCAGCTGGACGGCGAGATCGCGGATATCAACTCGTCCGAGTCGTCGGCGCGCGCACGGGAGACCGTGGACGACGACAACATCTGGTACATGCACTACGGACGGCTGGAGGAGACGCTCGCGTACATGGACGAGCAGCTGCACCGACTTGGCCCGTTCGACGTCGTGGTCGGCTTCTCGCAAGGCTCCGTGCTACTCACGGTGCTCACGATGTGGTACTTGCAGCACCAGAACAAGCGCTGGTGGAAGCTCGTGATCTGCGTCTGCGGCGTGCGTGTGGGCGCCGTGAACTGCCGCTCGCTCTTCGAGACACCCGATGGCAAGCCGATCCTCGTGCCACTCCCCTCGGTGCACGTGGTTGGCAAGCTCGACCCACTCTACGACGAGTCGCACCGCCTCGCGCTCATGTACGATCCGTTCCCGGCGGCGAGTCCGACCGGGAAGATCGTGCTGGAGCACGAAGAAGGCCACAAGTTCCCATCAATCAAGCACCACAAGGCGTTCTACGACGAGCTCGTGAGCGCCATCTACCAGCACTGCGGAGACCCAAGCAGCAATGGTGAGGAGGCTCGTCTCAGCAAGCTCTGAGCAGTCTCGAGTGCTGTCCAGTTCTGTACGTGTTCTTGATACTTTATGCATGCGTCTAATAGAGGAGCCACCGTATCTTCTTGCAAATACCATATACGTATAGCAATTGTGTTTCTCGATGGCGTCGTTGTGCGCGTGCTGGGCTCAGTTAGGCTGTCGAGTTGACGCCGCTTTTGTACTCAGAGATTGACATAACCCGGCATATCCGCTAGCGTGTGGCTGGCGCGTGTGAGGGGGGACGGGAACTAAAGTGGTTGTCTGTCTGGTCTCAACAGTTCTCGCCAAGCACCACAAAACGCGCTTGGCTGCTGCTGAAAGTGAATGAGTGCATCGCTCTCGGTTGTTCTGTTTTTGCTCCGTTGCTGTGCCGCCGCGAATCAGGTTCATCTTCTGATGCAAATCAGTCACTTTCCACAAGCCTATCAGGCACACGCGTGTTATGTTATGCTATTCAGAGCATCACACTGTAGCTCAAACGCCCACGCGCGCGTGCGTGCGTGCATGGGCCAGCAGGCGACATTCTTCAATCCTCCCAGCAGCGCACAAGCCGCACGACACGACACGACACAGAAGCCCAGGATTACCGAGATGGCATCGACAGGTAAGAAGACGACGCTGCGCGTGCTCTGCCTGCACGGCTTCCGCGCGAACGTGCAGGTGATGAAGGACCAGATGCGCGCGCTGCACAAGTCGCTCGGAGCTGACACCGAGTTCGTGTACCTGAACGGCCCATTTGAAGCCGAGGGCAAGGCATTCCCTGGCGTCGAGGAGTTCTACAAGGACTCGCGGCCGTTCTACGAGTGGACACAGTACTACATCGGCGACGACAAGGAGTCGACGGTCTTGACCCCCGCGCAGATCAAGGAGCTCCGCGAAAGAGTGGGCGAGGGCAATCACTGGGTCGTCCGCTACGGAGGCATGGAAAAGGCGCTTGAGTACCTGCACGAGAAGCTGGAGAAACTCGGACCGTTCGATATTGCCCTCGGCTTCTCACAAGGCGCGCAGATCCTCACGCTGTACTCCATGTGGTATCTCCATAACTTCAATAAGCGCGTCTGGAAGCTCTTGGTGGTCTCGAATACGACCAGGATCAATGGCATGAACGCCAAGTACCTCTTCGAGACGCCGGACGGCAAGGAGATCCTGATCCCGTTCCCGTCCGTGCACCTTATCGGCAAGAAGGATCCGATCGCAGAAGAGTCGAGACTGCTCATCGAGATGTTCGACAGATTTCTGACGTGGAGTCCGACGGGGAAGGTCGTGCTGGAGCATGCAGGTGGACACCAGTTCCCATCGTTCAAGAGGAACCCGGAGCTGTACGCGGAGCTCGTGCATGTGATGAGCCAGTATCACAGCGACGCTGAAGAATCGCAAGCAGACGGTATCGAGTACATTTCGAGATTGTAGATGCATTGCTTTGCTGGAGTCCGTGCTTGGCCGATTTGGCTACCTAGCTCGTACCTGGCAGCTCCCAAGCGTTGTTAATTGGCTACAACGAACGAATAAGTGGTGCATTCGTCCTACTGTATAATACACTTTAACGACGACTTGGGCGGCACAAGCAGGACTATTATACAGCTATATACACTTACCTTCCACAAACCAAAAGTTTTGTTTGCTTTGACACGCGTTCTCATTCACAAACGTAGCCCTGCGCTCAGGCCTCACAAGAAGACAATCAACCTACAACTGTCAGCTGACAGACATGGCGCCAAAGAAGACGACACTGCGTGTGCTCTGCCTGCACGGCTTCCGCTCGAATGTGCAGGTGATGAAGGACCAGATGCGTCCGCTGCAGCGCATTCTCGGCTACGATACTGAGTTCGTGTACCTGAACGGTCCTTTTGAAGCCGAGGGCGAGGCGTTCGGCGGCGTTGAAGAGCTCTACAAGGACTCGCGACCGTTCTACGAGTGGTGGAGATTCTTCATCGGAGATGATACGAAGTCGACCGTCCCCACGCCAGAGAGCACCGAACTCTTTCGCGAAAGAATGAGCGATAAGGGTCACTGGTTCATTCGCTACGGCGGCTTGGGACAAGCGCTCGAGTACCTGCACGAAGAGATCGAAAAACTCGGACCTTTCGACATCGCGATCGGGTTCTCGCAAGGTGCGTTGATGCTCACACTGTTCTCAATGTGGAGTCTCTACCATTTCAACAAGCGGTTCTGGAAGCTCACCGTGATCGCGAATACGACGAGGAACAACGGCGTCAATAGCAAGTACCTCTTCGTAACCCCCGACGACAGGGATATTCTAGTCCCATTCCCGTCCGTGCACTTCGTCGGCAAGAAGGATGCGATAGCAGCCGAGGCGAGATTGCACGTTGAGATGTACGACCGCTTCCCGACCGGGAGTCCAACAGGGAGGATCGTGCTGGAGCACGAGGGTGGACACCACTTCCCTTCATTCAAGAAGCACCAGGACCTGTACGCGAAGCTCGTGGAGGTGATAAACCAGTATCGCAGCGAAGTGGAAGAAGAAGAAAAAAAGGAAGAAGAGACAGAAGGCATCAAGCAAGTATCAAGACTCTAGCGGTCTTCAGGTGAAGGTGCTGTCCTCCAGAGTACTCCTTTGGAGAGCTGAGCACGCTGTACAGCTCGCGCTTGTCCACTTGAACGTGAGTTCTTTGTGTGTGTGTGTGTGTGCCAATGAATACCATGCGAATGCCTTATGCATAGCATACATGCAGCCGTCAAATGTGAGAGTTTCCGTTTCTCATCACCCACTTCCCCAGGAGAGTGGCTTGATCGAATCACTGAAGTTGAAGTGATTTATACTTTTTCCTGCGAGAGTGAATGCACTCAAGCATACCAGATTTCACAGGAACACGGCATTCGAATTGTCACCCTTTCTCTGTGTGTCAATTGATTTTCGCTGGTTGACAGCCCACCCGCGCTCGACTCAAGGTTTCAGCTCTCATTGCGCAAGTTGACCTGAACTCCGAACTACCGAGAGCTTCTTCAAGCTAAGTCACCGCCCTCATGACGAAGAAGACGCTCCGTGTGCTCTGCCTCCATGGCTACTGCACCAACGTGCAGGTGATGGTGGACCAGATGCGCGCGCTGCACCAGCCGCTGGGACCATCGACCACTCTGAATCCTATGCATCCAAAAAACAGCAAGCAACCCCATGCGCCATTTTAGATTCGCAGCTGAAAGTGGCAGGAAACTCCAGTTTATTTCCCCCCTCCACACCGCCAGCTCCATGATCAACAAACGCCTGTGAGGGCGTTCTGCTCCGCTATTCTCGCGATCGAGCGTTCGTGTTCGAGGACGCCGAGCAAGATGGAGAGCAGCAAGGTGATGGCTTTGCAGAGTCTTCCCGAGAAGGCGCACCAATCGCGCGTCAAGAGCGGACGTCGAGGTCGAGCAGTGATTCCGCTCTCATCAAAAGCGCCGATGGCTCTCAAAGGCAGTGGTAGTCAGCCCGGCACCACCACCACTAACGTTTATGTTCCACCGGATCCGCAAACTAAAACCCACCGAAGACTTGTCGCCTTGCGTTTATCGCTGCTTGGCATCTAAGATCTCCCAGATGCTTGCTGGGCTTCCTTGAGGATGAACAAGTTCTGAAATTCAAGCAACACAACGCACTGTGCTGTTTTTGTTGGAAGTCTCCTTAGCATGGAGAACTAAGCGAACTTAACACTCAGACTAGCTCTACGCACTTAACGACAGTTCTGACCCAATGCAAGTTGTATCATGCAATAAACGCACTTAGGAAACCTGAGATCATGGACTGGCTCGCCTAACCATTCGCCGTTTATTTTTAGCCGCCAAGAGAAAGCACAGACACCTGCAGCAGCACCTGATTCACGCACGCCGAACATGTCCGCTTCTCCCCCCTCGCGCAAGATCCGCGTGCTGTGTCTGCACGGCTTCCGCACCAATGCCAGGGTCATGGAGCGACAGACGCGAGTGCTGCAGAACGCGCTCGGTTCTGACGCTGAGTTCGTGTTCCTCGACGGCCCGTTCGAAGCTGCGGGTCCGGCCGCCCCCGTCATCGAGAAAGTGTTTCACAACCACGTTCCTTTTCGCGAGTGGTTCCACATCCCGTTCATCGGTAAAGGTGGCAGCAGCAGCAGCGGCGGCGGTCCCGATGCTGTCGAGGATTCGCAGTTGAACAGCGCCGCCGAGGTCGTCAAGTTGCGGGAGGCCATGGATCCGCACAGCGAGTGGAACTTGAGCTACGCGGGCATCGAGGACTCGATTGCGTTTATCGACGAGAAGATCTCGACGATCGGTCCGTTCGATGTGGTGGTTGGGTTCTCCCAGGGAGCGATCTTGCTCACGATCCTCTCGGCGCTGTACCTGCAAAAGCACAACGTGCGACTGTGGAAGCTCGTGATTTGCGTTGGCGGATTTCGGATCATGGATCCACAGTTCCGTCATCTTTTCGAGACGTCTGAGACAGGAGAAGCGATCTCCGTGCCGTTCTCTTCTGTGCACATCATCGGCAAGAAAGATCCGATCTACCACGAGTCCCATAAACTCGTCAAGATGTACGAAGACTACCCGAATACTACTCCCGTCAGTGTCGGAAAGAAGATTGTGTACGAGCACTCGGAAGGTCACAAGTTTCCATCTCTGAAAGGCAATGAAGCTTTCTACGAAGAGCTCGTGCGCGTGATCCACGACCACTGCAGCGGTGACTTCGCCATCGATCAGAGTGACAACAGTCATGCATCCAAGCTATAACAGGAGCTAAAGCGGCCGCAAGACACATCCAGAATGTGGATTCCTCCAACCCAGCAAGTGACTGGGAAACACTTCACCCACCGACGAATTAGAATTTGACCGTACGGGTGTTCACTTAGTTGAAATTGTATGTGTGTACGTTACTCATTGCTCACCACTTGCTCTCTGTTATGCTTAGCTCCGATCCCATGCTATCCCCGGGAGCACGGTAGTCGTCGGGACGTAGGACACCGAGCCCGAGCGCCGCCGCGACTTGCGGTTCCGAGCTCTCCGAAAGTAGTTGTTGTACACCTCGCCGTCGATGAACAGCAGGTCGTTGTTCGCGTACGTGCATAGTCACCATGCGAAGCGAAGGGACAACGCAAACGCAGTCGGCACGCAGTTATGAAAGATCGGCAGCACACGCACTTGCACGAGCGTGTTGAGAATCGCCCACTCAAAGAGGACGCGATCATTGATCTCGGACGAGCTCGTTGGCGATGTTGCCATGAGGTACACGGTCATGTACGCTGGAGTGATGATGCCGATCAAGAAAAAATGGTACGATATAGCGGATGTGGAAGTCGATCTTGAGCCGCACAATGGGCGTGAGCACGTCCAGGCACAACGCCCAGTAGAACCAGAGCCACGTGATCAGGAGCGTCGCGCAGTCTTTCCGCCAGCGGAAGAAATCTGCCATGCAGAGGTGCAGAATCGTGATGTGTGTCGAGAAGAACGCGAAATCGAACGACCTGAGGATCTCCACGAGCAGCTTGCGCTGATAGAATCTGAACGAGATCCCGCAGCGCACAACCATGAGAATGAGCGCGAGCAATCTGGCGGACGGGAAAATTCCTGACCCGGGGCTCACGTTCTGATCTTTCCGGTGAATATTGAAGCCGATTACAATGACGGAAGTCGCGGAGCTGTAGAAGCTGACAAAAGTGAACAGTATCCACACTCAGTGACCCGGCGAGAGTGAGCTTGTGAACGGGAACGGGATAATTGTATTCCGCGCATCGATAGCGTGTATCCGCGGCACGTAGCGCATCTTCTGTATGTACACGGGCCGGTTCAGCTGCTGCTGGAGGAACTCGCTCGAGATGACAGCGCTGGAAAGCGCGCTTGCGTGTAGTGACCGCGTCTCGCAGAGATTGAGGCGACATCGGTAGCTCACGCACTCCATCACTGCAGCTGCGTTCACGCTCCTCTTTGTGCAGAAGTGGCCACGATTTCGAAACACGTTGCACGCCAAGAGCAGTATGAATGTCAATAGACCGTTGTTCACGAACGACTTGGGGTATAAGAGGTTGCTTTTGTATCGAAAGAGCACGAACTCGTAGATGCCCTCGATGCGGTTGAACGCGACGAGCACCATGAAGAACGCCATGCCGACGATACCCATGACGCTGATCAGCGTCAGCTTGCGGATCGCGCGCAGATTGGAGTTGATGAGCACTATGGGCTGAAAGCCGGCCCAGGTGACAAATATCGACACCCCCTCACGTCGCCGAGGCACATCGCAAGCACGAGCAGCGTGGCGGTGTTCATAATAGAGAAATACCAGACGTCGTAGGTCGTGAGCAGTAGTGTGACGACGTTGTAGCGCAGCAGACTGCCACCGACAATCGCAGCGGAGAGACTGATCAGCGACGTGATCACTGCGAGCCATTTGCCGACGCTCTTGTCGACGAGCAACGATGCCGGGTATGACAGCATCGCAATCGAGATCCCATAGAAAGCAGCCGCCGGTGCGCCACGAAGTGGTCGAAGCACTCGAGTCCCTTGGCACTCAGGAAGCGAGACTTGACGGAGATCGAGAGGTCTGGTTGCAGGGAAGTAAGAGTGCAGGTGACAGCCTCAGCTCTGGTCGCAATCAATCGCGCAGCAATTCACAAATTTAGCTACTCTAGCTAACCACCCAAGTCGATGATCGGAAACGTCCTTCATGGTACTTTTGGTCCGGAAGAAACAAACGGTACATGCTCTTTGCTGTTCGCCTGCTCACTCATCTGCTCATTTAGCTCACCCATAGCTTTGTACATTTCCTATGCGACGCTGCGTCGAATCTGCCGGAGCTAGGTTATGATGGCTATTGAACCCTCTCCGTGACGTCAGCCGCGCTATTCGAGCTCCATGCTGGCCGTTCAGCGTGCAACATCGATTCACGCGGTGGGTGACCGCTAGCACTGGTGCATACCGCTGCTTGTCTCGCCGAAGTGATCCCCAGCGCCTCGAAACCCGAATGCAGGCTTTCCGGAGGTAGTTCTCGTACACCACCGCTCCGCCCAGGACCAGCAGCGCATCGCTGGGATTGCGTACCAGTCGCCAGAGTAAGCGCAGCACCAACAGGAACGCTGTGCCGAAGCAGTTGTAGAAGAACGGAAGCAGTCGGAACTGGACTATCTGGTCAAAGAACTCGCCCTCCCAGATGATTTGATCGTGGGTCTCTTTGTCAGTGAACATCAACAAGTAGATCAGACCCAGGTACGAGCCGACAGATGCCGAGAACACCGCCAATACAAAGCCTTTCCGCAAGCCAAGTCTGGTTCTCGCGATCGGCGTCACGACATCGATGCACATGACCCAGTGGATCTAGATCCAGGAAGTGACGAGCAGTATAACGAACTCTTGACCTTGGCCTCTGTCATCGTGATCTGTCCAGAGGAAGAAGTCGCAGACACACGCGTATGCGGCCGACAGCTGTACAGACAGGAACATGAAGTCAAATGAGGAGCACAGTGCGCGCACCAAGTCCTCAGTACAATACGCGTTCCCAACAACACGCTCCGCAGGCAGTGAAATTGAACAACTCACGAGCAAAGATGTGACGCACTGGTTTGACAGATTCGGTGATGGAACATCCTGGCTCGGAGCGACCGACTTCGATCTCCTGACCAACATTCGGATGTACTTGCAGCCGGATCACTTGGACAGACAGACGTGGGTGCCGCAGGCGCCTACGTCTGCCTGTCATCACCGTGCGGACGCCCATAGTGTCTTGGACATCAATTCACTTCGAGTCGAAGCTGCAAAAGTAGTGTAGCTAGAAGAATGGATATTCTCGTTCGCGTAGCGTAACATAATATACCTCACCTTAACTAAAACTGGTGCAACGAAGTACCTATCACAAGTTTGAGGTCCGTGCGGTAGGTGACGCACTCGATCAGCAGCGGATCCGCGTTCTTGCCAAAGACTTCCGTTTGCACAACACCTTGCGCGCCAGGAGCGCGATGATTGTGAGCAACTCGCTGGACACAAACGAGCGCGATGGAGGCTCGTGGCGCTTGTAGCGGAAGACTGCGAAGTCGCACATCTCCGTGATGGCGTTGAACACGACGCAGCCCCAGATGCTCAAGTGCGCGGTGATGTCGATGATATTGAGCAGCACTCAGACCTTGAGTGTGTTCAGGTTCGCGTCGATGAGGACGTTCGGATGGATGCCGAACCAGGAAACCACCACGACGGCGCGCAGATCGCTACCCACGATCCCCGCGAGCACGACGTAGGTTGCCGTATGAATGAACGAAAAGAACCAAAAGTCGTAGGACCAGGCGAGCAACCGGGTGACTTCGTATAGTAGGAAGCTGAGCGCGGAGACGGGCGTCAGCACCCAGAACACCACAGAGATGAGCAAGAGGACTTCACTGACCACTCGGGGTACTACGAGCGCGATCGGGACCAACATGATGGCTAACGCACCACTAACACCGACCTTCTTGCGCATGTGCTTCCCGATTAGAAGATTCAGTTGGTCGAGCGCTGGGTGACTGAGGAAGCGCGACTTGATCGACAACGAGAGATCCACCACCGGAAGCTCCTCGACTGGAACCAGCTTGTAGAGCCAGGTGTCGAGATCATTATCGCTTGCGTGTACTGTTGGGGGGGGGGGGGGGGCAAGGTACCTAACTTGTTTGCA